>CAUYON010052747.1:0-29512 GCA_963573935.1 Arctocebus calabarensis
GATTAATAAACTTTGGTACATGTACACCATGGAATATTATGCAGCCTTAAAGAAAGATGGAGACTTTACCTCTTTCGTGTTTACATGGATGGAGCTGGAACATATTCTTCTTAGCAAAGCATCTCAAGAATGGAAGAAAAAAATATCCAATGTACTCAGTCCTACTATGGAGCTAATTTAAAGGTTCCATATGAAGACTATAACCCAACTGTAGCACAAGAATATGGGAAGGGAGGGAGGAGGAAGGTTGGGATTGAGGAAGGGTAATTGGTGGGGCCACACCTACAGTGCATCTTAGAAGGGTACAGGCGGAACTTACTAAATGCATTACACAAATGTCTTCATACAACAACTAAGAAAATGCCATGAAGGCTATGTTAAACAGTTCGATGAAAACATTTCAGATTGCATATGAAACCTGCACATTGTACCCCTTGATTGCACTAAGGTACACAGCTATGATTTAATAATTAAAAAAAAAAGAGAGAGAGAGAGAGAGAGGCTTAGGGAGGCAATGAGAAAACACACCCAATTGACACCTGACTCCATAGAGGGTCAGATTATTTTAAAAGATGAATTTATCCCTCAAGCGGCCCCAGACATTCAAAGAAAACTCCAGAAATTGGCTGTGGTCTCAGACCATAACCTGGAGAATCTTCTTAAAATGGCCACTATGGTCTTTTGTAACCGAGATCTGGAGAGAAAGGAGGAAAAAGAGAGAAAAGAACAGAAAAGAATGGCAGCTCTAGTAATGGCACTCTGACAAATGAGCAACCTTCAGGGGCAGAGGGAAACCAGAGGAGTGAAAAACAAGTGCTTCCATTGTGGTCAAACTGGCCACTTCAGAGAAGACTGCCCCCAACAGTACCACTGGCTTGGCAAGTCACCTGGCCCCTGTCCAGAATGCAAGGGTGACCACTGGAGGGTGGCCTGTCCCCAGAGGCCAAGGCCTCCTGGGACAGTGACCCCATCAGAGCCCAAACTGGACTGAGAGTGCCCAGGGCAAATTCTCATGGCTCCAGCTTGTGTAATCACCCCTCAAGAGCCCCAGGTTTGCCTTATAGTGGAGCGCCAGGAGAGAAAATTTCTTTTGGACACTGGAGCAACCTTTTCTGTACTTCTCTGTAATCCTAGTATTTTATCTCCCAAATCCATAACTATACAGGGAGTGTCTGGACAGCCGGTTACCAAATTTTTCTCCCAGCCTCTAAGCTGCAAATTTTTCTCCCAGCCTGCAAGCTGCTATTCTCTCATGCCTCCCTAATCATCCCTGAAAGTGCTGCTCCCCATTTGGGGAGGGATATACTAACTAAAACAGGAACGTTTCCCTCCTGGAGATCCAGTCATGATCAAAACTCTTCCCTCTAATTCACCTTCCCTGACCCCAACTTGGGTAGTCCCCTTTCCTGTTATCTTGTCTTTTTCTACTGTTAAAGTTATAGGAGTCGATTCCTGCATACATCATTCACGAGGAAAGTCCTGGAACCCTCCATCTTCTACGGAGGCAAGCAATGAAGACAGCTAACCACAGACCACCTACACTTGTGAGCCAAAAGAAAGTTCAAAGTTATTATGTAGGAAACAACAAGAAAAATCCTAATATGGTTTTCTTTTAGTATCACTGAATAAGTGCTTCTAACCTGATGCTGTTCTACCTTTGCCTATTACTGATTACACTAATCAGATTTATGTTTTCCAGAAATGTAATCAAGTCACATGCAATAAAGATGATTCCAGTCCATGAACCCCTGTATCACTCTCCCTCCGGAGAAACCCTAACTGCCCCCTTCTATCATCGCCGATTCAGCAGGAAGCAGTTAGATCGAGTCTTCGCCCCCTTTCCCTAACAGCAGTTAGAGTTTCTACTCGGAGAGGGAGAATTGATGCAGGACATTTGGTGCCCTAGCCAGCTCAGCCGATCTGGTGGACCTGCCGCCTCCTCCTTGGCTGTGTCGGTGCTGTGGCAGCCAGCTGAAGAGCCAGCGGGCTGGATGACAGGCAAGGAGGGGGGGCTTCCAACCCTCACCAGAGGCTCTAATAGCCAAAAAGGCTGGACAACTGCCAAGGAGACACCTGTGCCTTGGTGACTCCTTCACCTTACACTTAGGACTAAATGTGGAACCCCCATTTCCTTTGCCTAGGTCAATTTCTTGTGAATTTCCTAGGTCTCAATTCCATGAATGGACTGTATCCATTCATTGATACAGTCATTCACCTTGCCCCCGGCGGAAGGGACTGTATTCATTTGTTTCCTGGCCAAGGAACCCGTACACCTATATATACCCTGAGACTAAAGACCTAAAGGAGGAGATGGGGAAAGACTGGGAGAGAAACGGAGAGAGCTTCTCTCTCCCCACTTGAATTCTCTCCCTCTACCAGGAGCTTTAGCGTTTTCTGTAAATAAATTCTGTCTTACCACTGGGGGGTGGGCGGGAAATAATGTAATGAAGAATAATAAAATACATGTGTTTAAAAAAAAAAAAAAGAACTCAGGTCTTTCCATCTTTTGACTATGCAACCCTACCAAAGAATAGGTCAGCTTCCTTAGGCATATAGCCGCACAGATTGCACCAGCAAAAAAGAGATGTAAGATTAAATAATAATGCTTGCTATAATTTCTCCCTGAAATTAAATAAATTTGAATTTTTTCATTTAGTTTCTTATGAATCTAAATACCTTGATGTAAGACCCTCAGTCGTGTCCTTCTTCACAAGAACTGCTAAAATCAAGATTCTACATTGGCAAAACAATTTAGAAAACCAGGTCTAGGATCCGACCTTGTTAAATTGCCACAATAATCAAGATTATTGTGTAGTACTGGCATACAGATAGACTTCTAGAACAATGTGAAACAAAATGATCAACTCACAAATAAAATCAATCCTATTTCAATGGAGAAAGGAAATTCTTCCCAACAAATGAGGCTGAAAGAATAGGGTATCTATTTGGGGTATTTCAAAGAAATGAAGAAATAAAGAAAAGTTAGGCTTCTCTCTGACTTTACACAGGAAATAAGTTCTAAAATACCAAAAGAAGACTTATGACACATTACAAAAAGAAAATATACAGAATATTTTTTGTGAACATAGATGCAAAAGTCTTTAACAAATATTATCAAATAACATCTGTAATGTATAAAAAATATAATCTGGTATATCATATTTGATATTTGTCCAAGAAATGCAATTTTTGTTTTACATTTATAAAATCAAATGATGTAATATACCACATTAACAGATTAAGTAGAGAAAACACACCGATTCACATAGGAAAAGCATTCGACAAAATTCAACACCCATTCATAATAAAAATCCTTAGTAATTTAAGAACAAATGAATATCTTATTCTGATAAGAGATATATATATAGCACTTTACCAATAAAATCAAGAACAGTGCAAGAATAAGTACTCTTTTTTACTAGAGACTTTAGTCAATAAAATAAGGCCAAAAAAAGAAACGGACGGCATAAGAGGAATAGGGACAATTGTCTTTATTCCCAGATAACTTTAAGTATGTACACAGAAAAATATCAGGAGTGCACAGAAAAGTTTCTAAAACTAATTAGTGACACTAGTGAGATAGGTATAACTACAAAAATCAATTCTATTTCTATTTTTAACAATAAACAATTAGAAAATAAAATATTTTGAAATGCTACAGGTGAAACTTACTGGATGCAGAATATAATGGTCTTAACACAATAACTAAGAGAATGCCATGAATGCTATGTTAACCAGTTCGATGAAAATATTTCAGATTGTATATGAAACCAGCACATTGTACCCCATGATTGCATTAATGTACACAACTATGATTTAATAAAAAAAAATTTTGAAATGCATATCAAAACAGGAAACATTTAGAGATAAATTGAACAAAATTTGTCCAAGGCTTATTCACCAAATTATTGAACATTTCTGAGAGAAGTTGTAGAACACTTAAAGGAAGGGAGATATTCATTATGTTTGCCAATTTGAAAGGTAAGATGTACATTCTTTCCAGATTCATTAAAGATTATATATAATCTAAACCAAATCTCAAGAAACATTTTTGCAGAAATTAACAACTTGAAACCGAAATTTACACATAAGTACCAAGGATGCAGAGTAGATAACAAATTTGAAGGACTCACATTACTTAGCCTTGCTATAAAGCTACAATAATCAAAATTATTGTACTACTGGCGTACAGATAGACTTCTAGAACAATGTGAAATGAAAGATCAACTCATAAAATAATAAAATCAAACCTATTTCAATGGTGAAAGGGAATTCTTCCCAACAAATGGTGCTGAAAGAATGCGGTATTCATATGGAAAGAAATAAACCTGAGACCACAGACAAAACCCAATAAAAAATGGACCATAGGCCTAAATGTAAAAGCAAATGCCACAACATTCCTAGATTAAAACAGAAGAAAATCTTTGTTACTTTGAGGTGAGTAAAGATTTCATAGCTCGCATGTACAAGGGACAAACTGTTACTAAAACTCTAATAAATTAGACTTCATTGAAATTAAAATTTTGGCTCTTTGAAAGCCATAATTTAATTAAAAATAAGGATTATTTATTTTGAAACTTTTAGAAACTTTTCTGTGCATACTTAAGTTATCTGCGAATAAAGACAATTGTCCCTCTTCCTCTTATGCCTTTCATTTTTTTTTTTTTTTGGCCTTATTTTATTGGCTAATGTCTCTAGTAAAATAGAGTGCTTATTCTTGCACTGTTCTTCTTTGATAAATATTATCAAAATACATGCCTAAATAAAGATTGTGGCCCAAGGTATTCAAAGATCTCCTATAACTCAATTAATAGCCAATCAATCCAATAAAAAAATCAATCCATTTTATTAAGAAAATTATGTAAATGCCAATAAGCATATCAGAAAAGCTTAGTATCACTTGCCCCATCAAAGAAATGCACGCTAAAACCTCAACTGGCTGCTCAAAGAGCTAAAATTTAAAAAATTGGCAATCCTAAGTGTTGATGGGAATGTGAAATAAATAGTACAACCACTTTGGAATATAGTTTGACAGCATCTCTTAAGTCAAACTTGCACCTATCATATGATTAGACTACCCTACATTTATTTATTACTTTTCACTCTTAGATATGAGATTATTAAGTATGAAATGTTTAATTTCCTTCAGAAGTTTGACAACTATTATCTCTGAAATTTCTTTTTGATACTTTTTTTTTAATTGTGAAGGGATTTCTTTATACTTTCAAACAGTACATTTTGGTTTGTGACTATCTTTCACAAAAAAATTTTGCAACATTTTTCTGAAACCATGGTTAAGACAAAAATTGTGTTATTTTTCTAATATGAGTTCTGTCGTGAAACCAATGCATCATACACCTCGAAATAGCAGCAAAGAGTTTGGGAAGGATGTAGCTAATGAATGCATAGTATGTTGACAGATTGTGAAGTTCTGATCTGGTGATTTTAATCTTGAAAATGAGCCACATGGGCTACCTGAGACCAAGGTGGATAATAATGAACTAAAAGCTGTAGAGGAAGCGAATCCATCTTGACCTGTGCATAAATTAACAGCAAGATTTGATGTTACTATTCCAACAATATTGGACCATTTCAAACAAATCACAAGTAAAGACCCTGGGTAAATGGGTTTTGCATGAAGTAAATGAGAGTCAGAAAAGAATTCCCCTTGAAGCTTGCCTTTCTTTGCTTCCACACAAAAAGGGGATACATTTTTACATTGTATTGTTATGTGCCATGAAAAAATGGATTCTTTTTTGACAAAATCAAGCATTCGGTGCAATGGCTGGATGAAAATGAAGTGCAGAAGCACAGTTCAAAACAACATATTCATCAAAAAAAAGCCAATGGTGTCTGTTTGGTGGTCCAATGCTGGTGTTATCCACTACCACTTCATGAAACCTGGTCAATCAATTACAGCACATGTCTACTGCAACCAACAAATAAAACAATGAGGACCTTGCAACTAAGCAGGCAAGACTGGTCAACAGAGACAGGCCAACCCTCTTACAAGACAACGCTCAACCACATCTCACAAACAAACCCTGTTCAAACTACAGAATCTGGACTTGGAAACTCTCTGTCATTTACCGTATTCACCAGACCTTGCACCAGCTGTCATGTCTTCCAGGCTATGTACCACTTCTTGCAAGGAAAAATATTGGATTCTCATCAAGCTGTGAAAAATGGCTTTCACGTTCTCATTACCACTTGCTATCCCAGCTTCTTCATTGCTGTTTTAACAAACTACCCATAAGAGGGCAGATGTTAATAATTTATGTACATTCTTTATTGGTTGTACCACTTTTTGTCTGAGATATAATAAACTAAGCTTTTGAAATTGGACATCTCATATTTAATGACCTAATATTTGTGCAAGAGAAATATGTGTCCCATAGAAAGGCTTCTACATAAGTATTCACAGAATCTTCACTCATAATGGCTCCAAATTAGAAATCCATCACAGATGAATGTATTCATATAATTTGTTAGATTCATTCAATGAGATATTATTTTTTAAAGTAAATTTATTTCAGGTTAATGGGAGGATACAAACAACCAGGTCAAAATATTTGATTTTGTTAAGTGGAGTCCCTCTTATCTTTATGGCTCCCACACGAAAAGGGTGCCAAGCACCCCAACCCATGCCCATTCAGTGAGAACACAACAAGTGTCTCCCCCTCCCTGATTACCCCCCACGTTGAATTGAAATGGGTTTTTCTCCTAACTGGGCATACACGAGATCATCAATGAGATATTATTTAGCGATATAAAAGAATAAGCTACTGATAGATGTAAAAACTTTGCACTGAATAAGACAAGTCACTTAGGAGTCCATACGATATATATTGATTTCATCATATGAAATTCTAAGAAAAGAAAACCTAGTTTATAATGCTGATAAAAAAGATCAGTGGTTTCCCGGGATGACAAGTTGGAGAGAGACTGATGGAGCCTCCACACAGTCTGCTGATGCGCTGGTTACAAGGAATATGTCTGTGTCAAACCTCATCAATCAGACTGTACACATCAATGGATGCTTGTTGTATATAACTGCAATTCTTGAACTTACCACAACCAATTTTATTTAAAAAAAATAAAATGAACAGATGATGTGGTGTAATGGTTAATGGCATTAATTCCACAGTCAGATTCCCTGATTTCACAACCTAGCCCTTTCACTACTGAATATGTATGTGGCTTTGATTAGTTACTTAACCACTCTGTACCTAGGGTTAACATTTGCTAAGTAAGGATAACATCATTTCCTTCTCCATAAGTTTGCTAAGAAATTGAACTTTTAACATGTTTGGGATGCTTGGTAACTAACAAACACCGTGTTATCACTTAATAACAAAGAATTTCTAAAATTACTACATGAACTTCTGAGCTAGATACTGATTTAAATTGGTAGTAGACCCGTATGACAAGACAATGTATTTCATGAAGTAACAAATCCTTTATATGCATAAAAAAGTATCCTCAGACTATCACAAGTAACTCTTCCATTTTAAGGAATTATTTTTATTATGTTTTTTTAAAATTTCAGAGTAATATAAGGGTACAAACGATTTACATTGTTTGCATTTTTTTATTATTCTTATTTTGTAATTTCCCAAAGTGAATTCTTAACTCCTATTTTTAACATACGTGTAATTGATAGACAACCGGAAGTGATGTCTGCAATGTGCAGGTGCCTGAGACCCTGCCTCAGGAGCGGCCCATCCAGGCAGCACATTCCTGTTCTTCAAAGAGATTGTGTATCTGGCGCCCCTGACAAATACATGAGTTTACAGTAAAACTTTGTTTATTCTGCTTGGAGGAAAAAGCTTCCACATCAAAGATTAGGAAAAGTAAAGGAACACAAATGGGATTTATAATGAGATCAGAAAAAATGTGATTATTGGAATAGGAATGGCAATAATTCCAGATGGAGAAGCCCAAGAAGTTTAGAAAGAAGTCTGGGAAAATGGTTCAGAGACCATTTTGGCTGAAGCAAATCAAAGAGCAAACCTGAGTTGGGGCAAAGTTTACCCAGAAGCAGATCAGAGTCTTCCTTTAGTGTAGACACTGCAGAAACGTGGGAGAGTTTTGAAACAGACGCAACACAGGTTATATTTAGGAAGATTAATTTGGCAGATGTTTAAAACATGGAGATAGCCTCAAAGAAAAAAAAACAAATCTATTAAGAACCTGTCATTCTGTCTTTCGTTCAAGAGTCTAAACGTTTATAGCATCAGAAAAGATTTACTTAAAAGGCATTACCTAAAATGTGGCCTTTGCTAGTGTGCACATTTTCTTACAGTCCCCAGTGTGTTACTTCTCTCATAGCCACGTAGCTCTCCCCAGGCCCTTTGCCTACAACGTGCTTTCTCGTGCCTCACAGGTTCTCGCTGATTTCTGCCCTGTAAAGTCTTCCCTGATTTGCTACATTTACCTCAACCCTATCCTTCAGTCAAGATTTTTCCGCTGTGTGCATCTTTTGTCAACTTAGCTGAGCCACCCGGAACCTGTACTGCCTCTCTCAGAGCTCACTGTTGGTTTATTAAAACTGATAGCAACTGGTCATTTGGAAGGACAGCAGACACAAGAACATGGAGTTAAAAAAAAAAAGAGCAGATTTGTCAATGGGTTGTTTTTTGGGTTTGGCTAAATCACTAATGGCTCTTAACACTCATTTTCTTATATCTAAAACATGATGAGAGTAGTAATCTTTAAGATTTCTGCCATTCCTAGCACAGAATTAGACACTTTATTTTAATTTTATGTGTTCAGAACACATTTAGAACCCTTAGGCAAGATATATTCATAGAAACACAATCCACATTTCTTTTAATTTCTGTCTGTAATATTGACATCCTCAATAGTACAGCAATGCAACTCTCTCTGAATAATTTACCTTACTAGTTCATAGTCATGAACCCTGTGAGGGCAGGTATCATTTCTACTACTTCATAGCTGTGGAAGCTGACGTTTAATCCTCTGGAAAAGAGGGTAGAGGGTAACAACTTTTCACAGGGGTGTTTATATCCTATCTAAGGGTTCTTCTCTCACTGATTCTTTTGACCTTTCAGCTAATTCCGGACAACGTACATATCTTGTATAAGGGAGTAACTGACGTTTCACTCATGCAATTGTTACGCACATGTACTCACTTTCAACTTTCTCTGAAATATGAACATTTTCTTTCTTAGATCAGTAGTTGTTTTTTAGGGGACTTGGATGTGAGCCTGAGTCATTTTGCTATTATGGGTTGGGGCTCTGTGGTTTATTTTAAGATCAGTTTTTATTTAGTAATTCATGTTCCTAGTTTTATTTTGGAAATGACTTTCAGTTTCCATCGGTCATTACTATCTCAGACAAGATTATTATTATTTGAGACCAAAATTTCTCCTATGGAACTTGACAGTGCACTTTCCAAGACCCAAATAGAATTTCGCTCTAGGACACATGATTACAGGTGGGTTCTGCAAAGCATACACTAGGTACATGCAAACAGATGCACAGTTGTGCACACACACACAAAGGAAGGAATTGGGGGAAGTTGACCAACAAAGGATATATTATAGGTGGCCTTTGCAAAGACTACTCACGCACACACATTTATCTAGGACTTGAAGGAAAGAAATGTGCCCACCAATTGTGCTTACCTAATTATTCTTTGAGATGAAATTTCAGAATAGTAATTAGTTCATTACAGAAAAAGAAAGAGAAAGGAAAGGGAAAGAAGAGAAAGAAAAAGAAGCTTTAAATACCAAATACCTGGTTTGTTCAAGGTTAACGTTCAGTACCTTATATCTATAAAGCAATTTTTCTTTTAAGGACATACCAGACTATCCATTTCCTGCTAAACGTGCATAACGAAATAGATACAGATGTTGGAGAACTGAGTTGGAAATGGAAATTTTCGTCTTGCTCCTAGGGTATAACAGCTCAGAGTTTGCAGCACTTTCTGCTGCTGCCTTCCTCACCCCCGCCCTCATGGGTTTGAGTTGTGCATGAAAAGGGAGATTCTGTGACTAATATCAATGAGACAAAGAAATGAAAGCTGTCTAATCCCTGGGCCAAGTGCCAGCCGTCCCACTGTACCGGGCCATTGGCCAGAAATCCCACTGTATGCTGGGCCCAAAGCCAACCAGGAGTGGATACAATGAGTTTCACAGCCACCTTTTCAGAGTTGACAGCAAATGTCGAGGCACCAACAGCCTTTGATAAGAGCTCCAACTTTCTCTCTAACATTTCTACCCAATAATAATAAAGCTTTTTTATTTATAAAGCGGTACTCTCTTGAAGATTGCTTAGTGGTTTTAGAGACACAAACTCATTCATCTCAATAGTCATACTGAGAGGAGGGGAGGCTGGTGGCCAAGACTGGGAAATCAATATTCTCTTCCTGCTTTGAGAGAGAGAGAGAAACACACACACACACACACACACACAACACACACATATTACTTTATGCAACAGTTCATTCTGTTATTGAAATTTCTACACAAAAGTCTCACATGAATATTCTTTCCCAAATTAAATATGTTTGTAATGAGCTAACCAAACCTTGCTGTGTGATTCCTAATGAGTTGTTTACTTAGAATGTCTTCTCTCCTCTTAGGACCAGGGGCTTTTGAAAGGCCAAACACATCCACAAGCCAGTTAATACTGGCACCTCTCATTGAACTTTGTGGCTGTTTCAGATTTAAATATTGATTTCTTTTTCTCACTCTTTCTGTCTCTTCACAATCGCAGCAGCTGCTAGGAAGTGGGTAATGTCTTGCCAGAAGAGAACCCAAGAGAATATGAATGCCATTAAAATATTTTTTACCTTTGACTTTATTGTTGCTCTCTAAAGCTCTTGAATAACTAGCTGAATATTAGGTAACCAAGAATGAGTACTCCTCCACTAGGGAAACATTGGATCTGATTTCCATTAGCGATTCTGAATTATTTAGTGGTAATTGAGTGCCCCAATCAGCGGCTTTCAGAGTGGTTGCCTGTGTCCATTCACATCCAGTTTGTATTGAGGCCTTCTTTTCTTGAAAACAGAGCATGCACAATTTACAACTTGTCCATTTTCATGCTGAATAGTTTGAAAGAACACTTACTTTCCAAGAATTAGAGTGAATATGGGACATATCCAGTATGCAAAGTGAGGCTTGCCATATAGAAGATTAAAACAACTATAAGTATCTTATTTAATTGCAACCTGTTCTCTTATCTAAATCCTGTCATAATGTATTCTGGCATCCAATTTTCATATTTTGCATTTTTTTCAAACTATAAGTGAGTAGTAATTGCTGTAAGAAGTTAAGTTCCTAGCCCTCATGTTACCCTGCTGACTAAGTGGTTTATATTGAATAAATTGACATTTTTGACTGACACTGATAGCTATTACAGGGGAAACTTAGACAAGAAAATAAAAGGATAAAAGGTGTTGAAGAAAGGATTGTCTCTCTCTCTTTATTTCCCTCCATATGTTTACACACACACACACACACGCACATATTTATCTTTCTGTTTCGATGTATATGTAAAAGAGTAATCAAAACCAAAACAATACAACTTACCACTTTTTATAGGTTTGCCATTTTTTCATTACATTGTATGCTTCGATAGAAATGAGTCAGCTTTGTGGATAACCTTGCCAGTATTAGCGAGGAAGTTAGACTTTGTTTTATGGTTATAGGCACAGTTTTATGTTTTAAGCCATAGAATACTATACACCAGAATTGCAGCCAGTCAACTCTGGCTGCATTGTGTAGATGTGGAAAGGGTGAAAGTTGGGTAATAATGGTGACCTGAATAGGAAAAATAGTGGTGACGGTGGGACAACAGCAAAATAAAAGCAAAGCATTGGCAGAAAGCAGTGGATGATTGGCTAAGAAGGGCGAGAGACTCCTCGGTCTCCAACTTTGTGGACAATGATGCCAGGTTTGGGGCTAGGGAACAGAACTGAACAGGCAAAAAGGAGTCCACCTGTAGAAATTTAAACTTGGAAAATTTGTGTGAGATCTGAGTGAAGAATGTGTTATTAAGAAGTCCACACAATGGCATAAATTGACAATTGTCAATGCAACTTTTATGTGTATGTTCAATGAATGATCCAAAGCTATGGGCCAATTTATTTAATTCTTCATTAATAATGCCTCTCTAAATCAATTTGCAACGGAAGTTCTAAACCCATAATAAAAATATTTCCAAAATAGTGTTTGCCCTCTTAAAGGATATGCTTCTTGAAGCTTCTGTTCTGTATCCAAAATGAAGAAGATAAACTTTTCTAACAACAAATTCTTTAATTTCTCCCCTACTCTAAGAGGTAATCATATTTTGGTTGTTCCTCCCATTGAAATGTACTGGAGACAAGGGAGGCTATGTCTTTGGTAACCAAAAAGTCTAGTTAAATTCTATGTAAACTACTTAAGTGATGAAATTGGTGGTGGCTTAACTAAGCTGCCCCCCATCACCCTCTACTCTTACCCCTTTCTCCACTCTTTTCTTAATCATTTAACAACTTTTCTAACATCTATTTCTTGAACTTGCAAGTATAGTTTTACTACGGTTCAAGGCTTATAATTTTAGTGTCTTAAACTCTGTATAAATTTCTTTTGGGGGGTTATTGATATCACTTTGTTTTGTTTTACATGTTAGTGAGTCTCATTTTGTTGTAGCTCTTTGTATGTGTGAGAGGATTGATGGTGCCTTAACTTCTGCTCCACTCCCCAGCCATTGCTAGTTGAAATTTCTCTGTATTGTTGTACACGTGCAATACCTACCTTTAGTTACTTGTACATTCCTTCCTCTACCCTTGTCCCCTAACTTTCCTTATGCAGCACTAACTTTTGTCCCATCCCGGTTAGATGAACGAGAGCTTTGTAGGAAGAGTGCAATGGTTAGATTTTGCCTAATGTCTAAAGGGTTGCAATAACCATTTTAAA
Organism: Arctocebus calabarensis; assembly: GCA_963573935.1. Lineage (NCBI taxonomy): Eukaryota > Metazoa > Chordata > Mammalia > Primates > Lorisidae > Arctocebus > Arctocebus calabarensis. Next base: position 12,930 of record CAUYON010052747.1, read on the forward strand.
AAAATGGCAACAACAGGAATTTAATGAAGAAGGTAAAAATTAACCATATTTGAAAAATAGATTCCTAGTAAAGCTTTCCTAAAAAACTAGAAAAAAATGCATTTTGCAAGACTATAACCATAAAAATAGAACATTTGTTCTGCAGATTAGTTCAGTGGTATAAATTACAGTCGTTGTAATCTGTACACTGGAGTAAATCATTTGTAAATATCACATGTAAATCTTACAGCAATCCTATAAGGTAAGTGACTCTTACTCTTTCTATTTTTCAGATGAAGTCAAATATCTAGATATGGTCAAGTCAGGGTTTGACCTAAAACGTACCCCAGTTACTGTTAGGTATCATTTTCCCAAATTTTTCATTGTATTTTTGCCACATCTCACAACATTTTCATTTGTGGGAACATTTTTATTTGTGGGAATTGTTTATATTTGAAAACAGGAAGAAATCATGATGGAGTTTAGAAGGAAGAAAGACTTCTGTCCTGGAGTGAGGCTCCAGTTGCAGGAATATATTAGAAATAGCAGGAAACCTAACTGGCAATGTCTCCCATAACAAGATTTCTGGAAATCAGAGGCTGCTGCATGGGTTTAGACTTCTACAATATCAGAGACTATTTGGTGTCCCTACCCCACTGTTCTGTTCCTTATGGTGACAAGATGGCTGTGTTTGGGCATCATCTTGGGAAGAGGTTTCCTCCTTAGAACCTCCTTCTAATGGGAAAAGGAGAAATCCTTCCAAAGGAGGACTGATTTTTTTTTTCTCCCAGGTGACTCTGCTTTACATGGTAGTGCTATGACAGAGTCATTTGTGACCTCACCTAGAACAACAATTGAGTAAACTGAAGACAGGATTTTTTTTCAGCACCTGTAATAGAAATAGGGACAGGAGAAGGCTTTTGCAGGCAACACCCACTTGTGCCACAACTATTATGTAGCACATGCACCTTTTCCCACTTTAATATAATGAACAAATTATAATTATATGATCTTCTCCCCAAAGACCAAACATAGTCTTTTACACCTACCTGAGATTTCTTTTTTATACCAGTGAATTTCAGTGCCTTCATTTGTATTGAGTTTCAGCTACATTTTTTATTTCCTTTAACTGCCAGCGACTTAATAAAAAAGCTGTTGCTGTGGAAAAGTGGTTATTTTCCTCTTAATTTCCATCAGATCACTTACTTCTTTGCTCCTGCCTGTGCCAACATTCTTAAAACAGTCCTGTTCTTCTCTATTCAGTTTCTATTTCAGTCTCTTCCTTTAGCATTTTGAACTTGATCTTGCCTTATATACTCACAATTTCTTCCCAAGACCTATTGATAACTAATTCATGGTATTGAACTTGATTATGTATTTTAAAGAATAATAGTTTTGTTTTTGTAGTTAAAGAAGAGGATGGAAAAATTAGAAGGTGAGAAATATACAGTTTGAGGCACTTTTCCTATCAAAATGTGTAGAAGAAGAAATTACTAAGGACATAAGACATATTCCTAATAAGTCATACCAATGTCTCGTTCGACCAAATATTTTATTTATCATAGTGGCATGAAAGATGTGCATGTGGCCAGATGTTTTTAAAGGTGGAACATAAGTTAAAAAGCTTCATTTTTCCTGACCAACCAATTATGTATCTCTTTCTGATAAACTGTTTAAATTCTAATTGTACCAATTCATATTTCTTTTTCACTTTAAGGATGAGGAGATTTAGGGAACCCATATATAATGTTATCGTGGTTGCTACATCATTCTAGAAACCACTAATAGGAAGCTCACCTGTTCTTCCACAGAAGTCACTATTTCCAGTATAAGATATAACAGTAATAAAGGTAACATTTTGGGCTTTCATTTGCTTTGTCCTGCTTTAGTTTTATTCATTTATGTATTCACTTCTAGTTTCCAAATGGCTGAGAAATTGACCTGTAAAGTGTTGTGTTATTCACTGCATCTTTCTTGAGCCCCACCAATAAACATTTTATGAACATAATTCTGTTTCTTTCACTTAAGACCCATCTGACTTTATACAAGCTACTAAAATTCTAACTTTGGTTTCTTTGTATGTAAAAAGGGATTACTGTTAGCTTCTTACTGCAGAAGGTCACTATGATGATTAATAATGAGAAAATAAAGTGTAATGTGTACTTAGTTAAAACCTTAAAAATAAAAGATGCTCAACGAGTGGTCATCTGAATCATACATATAATACAATTAATATATATAGGAGAATCTCATTTTGCAAAGAGAATGAGAACCTGGAAAATATCTGTTTGCATAGGGGAACAAAATTTCATAGTAAATGGGCATTTTTACATTGAAGACTAAAATGGCAATATTTTATATTTAACAAATTTAGGTTATGACTACAACTCAAAGAAACAAATGAAATGTTATTCTTTTACTTTTTTGTGTCTGTTTATAAAAAAATTACATTAAAAGACAATATAAGATGGCTCATTTCAACACTTTAATTTTGAAGCATAATTATAATACTATGCAATTTTTTCATCAAGTTTTTAGAATTCCCTCTTATTATTTACTATCAAGTTATTGTCATTTCCAGAGACTACCCTACCTTATTATCAATATTTTTTAATAAGTTCTGAGATTTATTAAATTTACAAATCTCTGTAATTGATTTGTCTCACATTATATTGTGGTGTTAGGATACTATAGCATTCAAAAGTCAGTGAGTGGCTGACAGGAAGTTTTTAGTTGTTGAATGATTAAAGATAGATGCTAGCATCCAGAATAGAAGACCCTTGGAAAGAAAACTATTGTATTAGCCATATGTTCAAAGGTGAATGGTTCTATACCATGCAAACTTTTCATTCTTTATTCTGTGCTTCTTTGCAACTACAGAGACTTGAACAATAATGATTTGAATAACTAGGATATTACTAGTCAACTACTGTAAACTTATAATAAATTTAATAAAATGTGTCATAAACTGTTTTTTTTACTCTCAAAATGTATTGCAAGAATAGATCTAGAATGTGAAATAACTTTTAGTAGTTTATCTAACTTCAAACTTGGTGATTCCTTGACACGACAGTGAGAGGCTTTCCAGGCAGGCATACCTAAGATTTAGAAACTCACAAATTATCCAAGTGCGGTCTTTCCCAAGAACCTAACGCAGCTCTCCGTCAGGAGCCTAAGTCATTCAAGTCATTGATTGATAAATGACTGGTTTTCTGTCAACGAAGAAAGAAGGAAAGAAAAAGGAAGAAAGAAAGAGAAAGAATAAGGGAGGGATAAAAGGATAGAGGAAAAACATAAGCTGGTATCTTAAGCATTCTGAAAACATGAAACAGCAGTTCCCTATGTTATCACCAAAACTTGAATCAGAGCTCTTGAATCAAAGAATACTGAGACTGAAATATTTCGGTTTAGGAAGCAAGTGCTCAGTAGTTGCTGCTTTGTTGAGAAGAAAAAGTAGCCGAAACCATTTTTCTACTGATCTATTCTATCCTTCCCCTCACACTTTTCCTCCCAAAGACTTGATCATGAGCATATGCTAAGTCTTCAAATGTGGATATAAACATGGATCTGGTGCTTTAGATTAACATCAGTAGAAAAAATACAATAATTATAACAAAGTAATTCGTGTTAGTCCAACATTTACTACGTACCCGATGATGTTGACAGTGGTATACTTCTGTGAAGTATTGGAGACTACCGGCACCAGCATGGTCAAGGTACTAGAAAGAATCATGAGAGCTAAATTCTATTCCTAGTTTAACTTTTCTGGCCTCCAGTTATTTTTCTATTTATGTTGTTCTTTTCATTTTCAAAATGGGGGGTTTAAAATGCAGAATAAATGTTTTGTGAGGATTCTCCAACTCCATAACTCTTCATTTATATAGTATAGTTTAGGCTATTCCAATGCCACAAATTCAACTATTAGTTTGGCTTTAAAAAACCCAAAAACATTATGTAATATTCTCTTTTTCTTTCCTACTAAAGGAATCCATCCATAAAGGAATGAATCCCAGATAGTTAATCTATAGGCTTGTCTATTTTAAGATACTAAGAATTTGATTCAATTATCTATCATGTGTTACAAATCACCCAGAACTTGGTGACTTTAAATATCAGTAATCATTGATTTGTACGTGACCCTGAAGTTTTTGACAGGATTTTTTTCTATTCTGCTCCATTCTGGGACTAGGACATCCAAGATGTCTTCTTCTGACGTCTGCATTGGCTATGATGGCTAGTGTGGATTCAGGTTCTCCAGGCATCGGTCTCCTTATGCCCCCCCCCCCCGCCCCGGTGGTAGCAAACCATGGTGCTGGGTTCCAAGAAAGAGCAAAAGGACAAGTCTTAATGCTCAATTTCTTATCAAACCCATCACTTGGTTCACACTAGCTAAAATCTCATTACCAAAGGAACAAACCCACAGTGTAGGTGGGAGGGGACATTGACATAGGAGGCAAGGTTCATTAGAGCCATAAAAAAATAACAGTCTAATGAAAGACTTACTTAAGAGTAAAAAAACAAAAATAAATAACAGTCAACCAGAGACACTCATATGGGATTTCTGGTTCAAACTATTTATACCACGGAGTTCACTAAACCAGGTTATGACCCAAGCTCCTACAGCCTGTGTTTAGTCCTTTGAAAATAAAAATTACAGAAGAAGTAATACATCTATGTCAAATCCATTTTCTTGAGTGGATCTATTCAATCAAACAATAAACACAGTTTTTCAACTGTGAACCATGCTGAAGATGTTTGGTATTTGTTGTTCATTCAACTCCTACTCCCTATTTCTTTTTCAACAGGATAAACAGAATGGAAAAGCTGAATTGAGTTTGGGTTACGATTAGAAAATTCTGTTCTTTCAGTATCATCCTTCTTGTGATGATCTAAATAGTCATTTTGCATTTGGTGAGTAAGTCTATACTTTATACAAGAGGCCACGGCTATAACAAAGTTGAGACTTTCCCTCCAAAGTTGATGGCCTCTTGTCAGAGGAATGATGGTGTCATTGGCAGACTAAGCCACTACAGTCTCTCCCTGCAAGGAGTCAGCAGCTCACTGAGCCAGCACAAAGTGCTGCCATTGATTTTGCTGTGCAGTTAATGGAAAACAGCTCATAAGCCTGTATTTCATACCCGTCAGGTCCAATGTGACTATGCCACAGTTCTCATTGTAAACTTTAGGTCTCGGTTAACGGGACATTTAATTTGTCTCTTGTGGAAGTATTAAAAAACTTAGTTCAAAGAAGCCAGAACAAATGTAATTCCAGAGCTGAGATTAAAAGTTATGAGTAGAGTTAATTTAAAGCTAGGCTTCATGCATTGCAACCAGACACAAACATTGAAACAGAATCCTATAAAATATCTGGAGTACTTATAGACTATCATATCACTACAACTCACTGTCAGAGGCCGCAATGTTTGCCTCTAGCTCATCTGAGTTTGAAAATCTGATGATTCTCAGAAGAATGAAGATAGTTTTAAAATAGGCAAATTGATAATAAGAAAGATAACTGAAGACTTTAAAATTATATTATTAATATTTGTTACATGTACATCTGTTTTGGAAGGGACAGCATAGTGGTTTCTTCTTAAATCAGCAATGCCTACAGATTGACATAATATGAAATGAAATTTAGGACAAGTCTATGATTCTCTTTCCATTTTCATTTCAAAATTTGGATGTATTTATTTCACATTTTTTCTCAATGTAAGTTTTCAGAATTCTACCTTACTTATTACTGCCAAATTTTGTAGGTTTTTCCATTTTGGACACATTTTTATAAGAAAAAGGGCCAGAAAAAAGAACTGAGGGAAACTTTAGGCTAAGTCTTCAATGTCCATACAAAGAGAATAAGTAAGGGTGAACTGACTAAGGTGTCCGCAATCAGCACATACAGGCCCTTCACTGTCACCTAGTACCCTGGTGCATGCTATAGAGAATGGTGCTACAAGTATGGAGCCTTCATCAAGGTGATCATCCCCAGGATGTTTTCACAGCTACAACTTACTGAGCACTTAACAGTGTGAGCTAGACATTGTTGTAAGTATTTTTCCACCTGATAGCACATTGAATGTCCACAACAACTCCATTTGGTTGGTACTGTTTTCCAGATGAGGAAACTGAGGCTCAGAAAGGAAAAGCATTGCATAACCAAGTTAACCCAGGTTGGAATCAGTAACATAGGTGCCAAACCAAGATCTGTCTATATTGATTCATAACATGCCAAACAGAAAAGAAACCTCACTCCCTAATTAGATTGATCAGGGAAGGAGGGACCTCCTTCCTCATTATCAATCTCATATCCTCAGTGCAGTTGCAACACATAGTAGTTATTAAGCATTAGTGCCCTGTGCAGGTTCTGATTCTTTTTTTCTGTATAAAACCAAGCTAATTATCTTTAAGCCTTTGAAGTAATATCTTATAGAGTCACTGAACACACAGCTGACCCTGCTGGTCTCAGAAAATGATCATACACATAAAAAATTCTCAAAGACTTTGCAATCTAAGGAAAAGGCTGTGGGGTTAAAGCCATGGATAGATTATTTTAGATTCCAAAAATCTATTTTTTTGGAAAATCTGTTGGATTTTTAAAATGCCAACTGGTTATGAATGCTATGACAAATATTGTTCAAACAATGTTTTTTGTAAATGGAATTGGTAGAGATTCCCAAAGTGAGGATCTTGAATGTAGGTCATTTTGAAGCCTTTTTCATCTTTATAATGAGTCCTCTATTTAAAGATCCTCTTCAGAGAATTCCACCACTTGAGAGAAAAAAGGGTCCCTGAGACTATTAGTCCAAAACTCTTACTTTTCACATGATGAAATTTGAGCCCAAGGAAAAGAAAACACTTGCCCATTTTCTCAGGAGCAGAGCCAGAGGTGGGATCTGGGTCTCCTCTGGCTCCTGCAGCCTCCACCCCAAGTATTTCTTTGTTTTATGGTAACAGAGCCTTCGGGTGGATTTCAAAGCATTTGAACAGGACATAATGATACAAGTTGCAGATGAGAAATCCATAAGGTTTGCCAAAGTCATCCCATCTCCAGCTAACTGTGCAATCTTGGGAAACGTTTACTCCAGGGGTGGGAAAACTCTTCATGTTGGACGGCCACATTAACTTCACCATACCGAATAAGACCACATCCAAGAAATTCAATTAGATATACTTTAAAATGCATATTATTTTGTAAAACTCCAACCAATCACAGTATGTACTTAATCATTTCAAAAACTGAAAACTATTTCTTAGTTTTAGAGTTCAATAACATTTTAACAACTTTTTATGTCTTCTTTTTGTTGGAAGGCATCCGCACATTTGACGGCAGCATGGAGATCCACAATGTCAATGGAATCTCTAGATGAGTATCAGTCATTTGTGATCTTGAAGGCATCTTTATTGGCCTTAGGTAGGAGCATATAGATACCCAGAAATAAGCAGTGGGAAAGCAAAACAACAAAAACCAAAAAACCCACACACATTATCAGACATGTTGCTGAAGGTGTGAGTAATCTACAGCATTTTTCCATACTTCAACTGGCTCTTTCTTAACATCAATCAATGACTTTAAAATGTTATCTACTGAGAACTCAATTAATTCCACCTGTTGTTCTTTATGTGCCTTGGCCATATGAACCAGGGGAGGCTGAAATAACAAATTGAGTGTGATGTCATGATCCTCAAAGTCAGTGTATTCTCTAATTAATAGATCTGTAATAGCTGCATATTCTTCAAATGATTTGCATATGTCACCCTGCTCATCAATGACCTTTGCTAACTGGGGAAAATGTTCATCTGAAATTTCCTTTTGAATAACTGCTTAGAAAAAGATAGCTTTCTCCAAAATGCTTGGATTTTTTTTGGCCACATACATATACACCTAGTTTTGTCTTGAAAAAATAAAATACAAGTTGGTTTTACTTCATATGATATCACACAAAAATACTGTATTCCTAAAGAATTATTTGTTCAATAATTCATACTGCTGATCATGTTCATCATAACATTTAACTATTTATTCTCACAGAGATAAAATATTGGCTAAAACCTGTCCCTGCTATAGCCAATGCACTTTCAATGTTGGGATAAATCCACAGTGACCCCTATCATTCAACTTTAGCTTGTGAAGAAAATGATTGTATCATGTTGCATTTGCAGAAATACAGTGAACAATATTTACAACTTGTGGCAGAGTGTCCCTTGAAAGAAAAACTTTAGCAGAGATTTTCCTGATGCAAAGTACAATAAAAAGAAATGAGAGCATCTGAATCTGTTCATACTCTTTTTATCTGTGCAATAAATGCTTCATGTTTTCTGTGAAAGGTGCACTCACTAAATTTACAAATTTAGTCCAACTTCAGACATTTATCTTGAAAGTTGTTGAAGACATCAATTCCCCGTTTTCTGTTTACAGAAATGCTCAAAACAAGTATCTCTTCATGGCAAAGAAGGACCCAAGGGAAGTAGAAAACTTCCACCACGTCAGTAGTATCAGTTGATTCAACCAAAAAAGTTTAATAATTCGTATTTTCCTTTTGAAGTATTGGATGAAGTTGTTCTGTTTAGTTGAGGGATAATTCATGCTGCCAGTCTGTTATAGTTCTTTGAAAGTATAGGTACAAAAAGTACTATATACTTTGTACCTTGTTTGTACCTTGAAATGCTATTGGGGTCTAAGCAACCTACAACTCCAACAGTACTTTCTTTCACAATGTCTACTTCAGTGAATGGCTTCCCTTTTATCCCGGATATCTAAATTACTTGATAAGTTGCTTTAGTAGCATTATTTCCAGGCTTTATAGCTGCTTGAAAAAATTATTTGCTTTTTTGTGTTTTAAATTTCTGCACTATGACCTTCTATGCCGCTCCCTCTAATTTAAAATATTTGTGGTCTGTATGAGTGTTACAATGCCAATGAGCATTGAATTTCCTTAATGTTAATATTGCAGTATCATAAAGCAAGCAAATCATTTTATCTTTAGCAAATCAAGATAATCTTGCAATTTTCAAATCTCATTTAAATATCTGTTTTCAGCATTCTCTTGGTCTTCTTCAACATTATGGGCTGTTAAACAGACAGAATTAAAAAATACCATTGAATGGTGGAATTATTCACAAATTCTACTTTAAACAGAAACACAGCACACCATTGTCAAAAGCTATTAACATACTGGCGTACTTGACCCTCCTAAACTCTCATCAGCCAGTCTTGAGTGGTAGTTGCAAAAATCAGGTGGGGTAAGTCAGAGCTAAACCAGGAGCATTAGCAGCTGACAATTTAGCCACTTTGGCTTACTAATATTCTAATTGTTCTCGTCAATCAGGGGGGATTATTTGATTGAAACTTATTTTATTCTTTGGTATTTTAAATACTCTTATCCTAAAAATAAAAATATAAAAGATGAACAAAATGTATTAATAAAAATAAAAACATTGGTTCTGTAAAATTTGGATTTTGTTGAAAGGCCTCATGTAACGACCTAGAAAACCACATTTGGCCTTAAAGCCATAGGTTCCCCACCATTGTTTTAATCCCTTTGAATCAAAGTTTTCTTCTTTGTGAAATAAAGTTATTTTGCATGATTTCTAGAGTTATTTTTCTCCCACAACATGTGACTCTGTGATGTGAATAATAATATTATTTGTGAATTAATGTCTACTTTTTGCAAAGCATATGGGTACTGTTTTTCCTTATTGAGATTTTTTTGTATTGCTGATGAGAAATGATGTTGAAACCAGAAATCCAAAGACAAATAAACTCAAAGTAAAGAACAAAACAGACATTTTCAGGCATGTAAGAACTCAGATAATTTATTTTCCTAGTGCCCAGTTTCAAGAAGTAATTTATGGCTATTCTTCTGCAAATGAAGAAATGTAGAACTATGTGAGAGTCACAAAGTGATAAGAAAAATGTAGATTTGCAAAGAAAAAAATGTTACAGTGACAAGTGGATAGCAGGCTTGTGAAACAATTAATCTAAATTAGAATAGGAAGCCAGTGTGTTCAGAGGAAGAAATGAAATGCATTGTGGAAATGATCAGGAAGTTAGATGATATTAGTGACAGGATGAAAAAAAAAATTACGTGTTTGCATGTATTTTTTTTTTATCATTTAACAAGAACAAAGAGATGATAACAAACACCAAGAGAAAAAACTCATGAAAAATACCATCAAAGTGTTCACATCTGAAGCAAATTAAAATGGAGTATAATTCCGAGCAGCCAAAAAAAAAGCTAGAAAAAAGAAATTATTGGACCTGAATGATGGGAGCATTGTTTTCCCCTGGCTCTGGGTCATGCATGGCCTTGAAATGTTTCAGAAGAAAATTATAATCTTAGCCTATTAGCTCTGCAGTGCATATTTTTAACATGTTGTGCTAATGAAACTCCATGTTCTTTGTTTTCAAATCTTATAATAAAAATAGTGACAACACATAGGACATTTAAGGGCATTTAATAAAAAAGTAAAATTTTACTCCCTTATAGAAAATAATTAATAGAAACTGTGAAGGAGAAAGAAGAGATGAGAAAATGATTAAAGTCACACAAAACCCTGCATTGTGAATGCTAAACAAAGAAGAAGGAAGAAATGTGACCCAAATGGGGAAATAGGGAATCGTAATCATAATAGGAAGTAAAATCTGTGAGTGCAATAGATGGTATGTTGGTAAATGAAGAAGCACCAAAAGAATTAAGTAATGAGGAAAAACATAGGGATAAAGGGCACCAAAGTAGGGAGACAGAACTGTGTAGGAGGCTTCATTCATAAGTTTCTCCTCTCCTCCTTTTTTTTTCCTGAGTCATTACCAACAATATTTTCAATTGACCATGGAATAGTATTTTGACCAAAGGCAGGCTACCATTTTTTAAATGGTCTACTGAACAAATTCAATTACATTCCTTTGTTTTAGAGCAGTGTTTTCAAACTGCAGAATGTAACAGACTCACCTATAAGAACCAGAGAACCAGAGATTGCTCAGAGTATTTCCAGTGCATCTGATCCAACAGGCCTGGGCAGGGCCAGAGAACCTGCATTTCCTAATAGTTTCCAGAAGATGCTGATATTGCTGGTCCTTGGCCACTACTTTGAGAACCTCTGATCTGGAAAATCACCAGGTGGCTTAATCATATTCAATTGAATGGAAGTTTGTGGATAATTTCTATCTCTAAAAGTCTGGGCTACATGACCTAAAAGAAACTGACGCTGAACAGATGAAAATTCTTCAAGCTTCAGATTTCCATAGATTTCTAACAATTGTTGGTCTGAATGTATACAGTATAGCTGACAGGTTTCCATATTTGGTTGAATTTATTTGCATGTCTCTGCATGTGCACATACACATGTGTAGGTTTATATCTGTTGATATATACATATATAAATATAGTATTTTTATGTGTGAACATATATATGTATATCATATATTAATTTATTATTAATATTTGTATATGTATATATACAAAAAATAACAAAAAATAAAAATTATTTTACCTATTCACTTTTTACTTCCTTTTCTTAGCTTTCTTCCTTCTTAGCAAAGGAAGTATATTTTTAAAATTTTAAATGAGGACCAAAATATTGCATTGCTCACTGCTCCTCAATGCTTCCCTAAACACTTATAATCAGTTTGGGTCTTCATTTTGGGAGAAGTAATTTACTGCATATTTTGTATTCCCAAGTCATTTTGTAAAGGAGCCTTAAAGATATCTGAGTGAGAATTTCTGTATGATTTGTGAAAATAATACTACATCACCTATTTCAAATCCAGTCCACATGGAAACAAGGGGAAATTTCACTAAACCTGAACTTAGACATAACTCAGGAAAAGTCATTCATCATATTAAATTCATAAACAGAGGAATATTTTCATTCTCATGGACATATTTAGACCACTTTATATTTGAATCTTAGAATTAAATTTTTAGTAAATGAGTTATTTTAAAATGAGGAAATAAATCCAAAACATTTTTGCACTTCTAACAAATGGTCAGTCATATCATATAATAATGTTTTTTAAGTCTGGAAATGTAATGGCCAGGTGTCCTCCTCAAATTGGAGTTGGATTGTGGTTTGGTATGGGATGATCTTTGCTCCTTATTTGAATTTTGAATTTCAACAACTATTTCAGTATTGCTACCAAGTCAGGCTGTGATTTGCAACCTTATCAAAAGAAGATGCTTCTCTGTCATAAATCAAAGGCATCTCAAAAGTGGATAATGCCAGTAAATTTAGTATATCTCAGGACAAAGTTCATCTATTGATTTTTTAAACAGCTTATTGAGATATAACTGACATTCAATAAATATTCACGTATTAAAGCACAACATTTGTCACTTCTGACATATTTATACGCCCATGAAACCATCAAGGAAATGAAGATAATGAACGAATCATCACTTTTGAAAGTTTCCACGTGCCCCTGTGTGATTCCTCCCTTGTTTCCCATATTGCTTCCAACCTACATAACTTAGGGTCTTGCTTCCCATGGCCAGGGATTTGCTTGTTTTTATATTTTAGTTTTATTTCAGAGAATCATGTAGTATGTAACAACCTCCCCCTTTTCTTTGGTCTGGCTCCTCAAATTAGCATAATGATTCTGAGATTTATTCTTGCCAGGGTATTTATTCTTCTTCATAGTTCATTTCTTTTTATTGCTTAGTTGTATTCCATAGTTTGCATATGTCACAATTTGATCATCCATTCACATGTTGATTGATACATGCATTTTTTTCTTACTTATGGGCTATGGCAAGTGAAACTACTATAAATATCCACTCACGAGAGTTTGGATAAATATTTGCTTCCCTTTCTCTTATCAGTTATTGAGAGACATTGAAATTCTTAACTACAATGTGGACTTATATGTTTATCCTGTGTATCTTTGCCCTTTAAGCATGACTTTCTCTGCATCCCATATGTTTGTATATTACTCTTTCATTTGTATTAATCTCAAGATATTTTCTAATGTTCTTTGTAATTCCTTGTTTTATCCATTGATTGTTGAAGTATTCATGTATTTGTGATTTTTCCCATTTCTCTTAAAGTTTTCTAGTTTTGTTCAAATGTGTTTTGTGGCCTAATGTATGGTCTACGGGATTCATGTGTACTGAGAAAGTGTATTCTACTTCTGTGAAGTGGAGTATTGTAAGTCTGTTGCATCTGGTTGGTTAATGCTGCTTTTCCAAATCTTTTATAACTTTATTGATCTTTTGTCTGATGATCTATTTGTCATTGTAAATGGAGCATTAAAGTCTCCAATTATTATATTAGAAGTGTCTATTTCTCCCTTCAATTTTGTCAATTTTAGCTTCATGTATTTGGGGGATCTGTTATGTGTGTATATCTTCTTGTTGGCTGATACATTTTATTAATATATACTTTACCTCTTTGTCAATTGTAAAATGTTTTGATTTAAAATCTGTTTGTCTGGAGCCAGGTGCCTATAGCTCACACCTGTGGCTCACACCTGCATTTTCAGCTACTCAAGAGATTGAGGCGTGAAGATTACTTGAGCCCAGGAGTTTGTGGCTGCTGTGAGTTTTGACCAGCCTGGGTGACAGAGCAAGACCCTGTCTTTAAAAAGAAGAAAGAAATCTGTTTGTTTGATGATTGACAGGCTTTTGTTTTGTTTTGTTTTTTCCAGTATTTTAAATTTACCTTTCCATGGCTCTCTGGCCTCCATGATTTCTGGCAGCTATTGAACTTATGGGGAATCCCTTGTATATGACAAGCCATTTTTTGGTGTTGCTTTTAAAGAGACTCTCTGTACAACTTGACTACAGTGTGTGTAGGTGTAGTGCTCTTTGAGATTATATTGCTTGAAGTTCTTTTAGCTTCTTGGGTGTGTATGTTCATGTGTTCCTTAAATCATGATGATTTTTAGAGCATTATAACTCTTCACATATTCTACTTCTCTTTTTCTGAGATTTCTGTCATAATGGAATTCTACATAGTGTTTAATGCATCTCACAGGTCCCACAATTTTTGTTTTCATTTTTTCCTTCTTCAGGCTGAATAATTTCAATTATCTCATCTTCAAGCTTGCTAATTTCTCTTCTATCTGCTCAAATTTGCCATTACACTCCTCTAGTGAAATTTTCATGTCTGCTATTGTCCACATCTGCTCCCAGTTACCACTTGGAATTTCCTTCTCTTCATTGACATTACCTACCTACTTATCCATGGTTCTCCAGGTTTCCTTTACTGCTTTGCTAATTAATGGTCCTCTCCAGCTCAGGGGTCATATTTTAAACATAATACATTTCAATGTCTGGGCTTCCTCAGGGAGCATTTCTGTCAAATTCTTTTTTATTTTTCCTATGAATAATATGTATTTTCTCATTGTTGAGACTGAACAATTTAAGTAATATGATGAAACTCTGGAAATCAGATTTGCCCCATCCTCAGGGATTATTTTTGTGGCTTATAGAGAGCTCTTGTCACTTGTTTGTATGATGACATTTTCAAATTATTTTGGAAAGACTATATTCTTTGTTGTGTGTGGTCATTAAGGTCTCATTGCCCATGTCTCTGCAGCCAGTCTATACCTGACATAGGTTCTTGTAAAGTTCAGTAGCTTCTCCCTTCTTTAAGGACAACCATTTTCTTTTAAGAGTCTGATAAGGTCCCATTTAGCGTTCTTAAATTGTTGACAATGGTTATTTTCCCCCCAGTTTAATGGCTGTTTCCATAGAAGAATCAAACCATGGAGCTTCCTACTCCATCATTTTTTCATGATGACACTTCTCAGCAGTGTTTATCTTTAACCCTCCATGTGTCCATGTGCTTGTGACTGATTTTGTTGGAAACACTCCCATAAACAATGGTACCTTTAGCTTCTCCACTTGCAATTATACTATACTCTCTCTAACTGAAATATTGTATCTCAGAATAATAGTATGCCACTTTATATATAATAGGAGAATCTTATAATTACATCTCCTTTTAATACTTTAATGCTATTGTTGCCATACATTTTACGTGTAAATTCTACAACACATTATCAATATTTTTGCTTAAAAAGTCATTTATCTTGAATTTATGAGGAGTCTTGTTATTTTGTCTTTACCACTTCTGATTGATGAAATTAGAAATTTTACTTTCTTTTTCTGGTTAGGTTAGTTATTTTATTGACCTTTAAAATAACCACCTTTTTGATTTATTGATCTGTTATATAATCCTTTCAATTTCATTTAATTCTGCTCTAATTTTGGTAATTTCTTTTCTTCTGCTGGGTTTGGGATTGGAATGTTCTTTCTTTTCCAGTTGCTTGAGATGTCCCATTAAGTTGTTAACTTCCTCTTTCCATTTTCTGGAAGAAGTCTTGCAGTGCTATAAATTTCCCTCTTAGGACTGCCTTTGTAGGTGTGGGAGCGTTCGAAACCTTGGTCTTCACGGTCAGGAATCGTGTCTGTTGCTTGCTCTATTCTGTTGCTGAGGGATTCTACTGTGGGAATCCCACAGATTTTTGAGGGCTGCAACTTCTTGTCTCAATGTGTCAAAATCTTTGGTTATTTTTTCTTTGAATTCGCTGAATTCTTGACATCTTTTGGATTACTGCTTGAAATTGCCTGGCCATTTTTTGAGCTGGGACATTGGGGTCTTTTCTTGCCCTTGTCACTCTCGTTCTCAGGCCTTGGGGCTCAGTCTGGGATCTATACCATTGGCTGTCTGGCCTTTGAACCATACCACTGGCTTTCCTGGATCTCCCAGCAGACTGTGGGACTTCTCAGCCTCCATCATCACATGAGCCAATTCCTATCTCTGTGTATATCTGTAGAGGATAAACGCATATAAAATATATATGGAGATATAGGTTCAGTTTCTCTAGGGAACGTTAATACACCATCCAACCACAGTCCAGGCACCATCTGCTAACCTCTGACTTCAGCCAGGCCAGCCTAGAAAAGCTTCCCAGCTGACAAGTGTTTATCATTTTAAGGTACTAAATTTAAGCTTCTGAATTTATGCAGCAAAAGCTAATGGATACACTAGGCAATGTATTGAGTTGAGATCGGTTAATTCTTTGATTCTTAGCCCCAGTGTGTTTTCCTGGTAAATTAGTTCTGGTCAATTTGAAGTGAGCACAAGTATCTTGTACCAATTACAGGTCATGCTCTTAGCAGAAGTGTGCAGGCATCCTCCTTGCCTTTCCCAGTTGCTGTTTATGGGGAGAAAGTAAGAACTGGGTGGTCTTCTTGGAATCAAGAAGATGCTATGTAATGGAAAACAGGAATGCCCTGCCAACCTGCAGTGCTTCCCTCAGGACAGACCCCAGCTCTATTTTATTTTATTATTATTATTATTTATTTATTTATTTGTTTGGTGGTTTTTGGCCAGGGCTGGGTTTGAACCCACCACCTCCGGCATATGGTGCCGGAGGCACCTCTGCCCTACTCCTTTGAGCCACAGGCACCAGCTCTATTTTAGCCAGTTTCTTTGGGGTCTTTTTGTTATAGCACCTTAACCTCTGTGGGGTTAGAAATCCCCACATGTATGTCTCATGTACTTCTCAACTGAGTAAGCCACTAATGGGTTAAACTGGCTTTTGCCTTCACAGAAAAAGCAATAGATTTGGGCAACCCTGAGGCAAACACAAAGACTGT
>CAUYON010052750.1:0-29248 GCA_963573935.1 Arctocebus calabarensis
CCCACTTGGTCATGGTGTATAATTTGTTTGATGTGTTGTTGGATTCTGTTTGTTAGTATCTTGTTAAATATTTTTGCATCAATATTCATTAGTGATATTGGTCTATAGTTTTCTTTTCTTGTTGGGTCTCTCCTTGGTTTAGGGATCAAAGTGATGTTTGCTTCATAGAATGTGTTGGATAGTATTCCTTATTTTTCTATATTTTGGAAGAGTTTTAGTAATATAGATAGTAGTTCTTCTTTAAAGGTTTGGTAGAATTCTGACGTGAAGCCATCTGGTTCCAGGCTTTTCTTTTTAGGGAGATTTTTTATAGTTGATGCTATTTCAGAACTTGATATAGGCCTATTTAACGTTTCCATTATGTTCTGGCTAAGTTTTAGTAGATGGAGTGCTTCCAAGTATTGGTTGATTTCCTTCAGATTTTCATATTTCTGAGAGTAAAGTTTCTTGTAATATTCGTTAAGGATTTTTTGAATTTCTGAGGGGTCTGTTGTCATTTCGTCTTTACCATTTCTTATTGATGAAATTAGAGATTTTACTCTTTTTTTCCAGGCTATGTTAACCAAAGGTTTATCTATTGTATTGACCTTTTCAAATAACCAACTTTTTGATTTATTGATCTGTTGTATAATTCTTTTGTTTTCAATTTCATTTAATTCTGCTCTAATTTTGGTTATTTCTTTTCTTCAGCTCAGTTTGGGGTTGGAATGTTCTTCCATCTCCAGTTGCTTAAGATGTCCCATTAAGTTGTTAACTTCATCTCTTTCTGTTTTCTTGAGGAAGGCTTGCAGTGCTATAAATTTCTCTCTTAGGATTGCCTTTGCAGTATCCCAGAGGTTCTGATAATTCATGTCTTCATTGTCATTTTGTTCCAAAAACTTGGTTATTTCCTTCTTAATCTCGTCTATGACCATCTAATCTTCAGCATAATGTTATTTAGCTCCCATGTTTTTGTAAGAGTATGCACATTCCTGTTGTTATTGAGTTCAACTTTTATTCCATGATGGTTGGAGAAGATGTAAGGAATAATTTCTATTCTTTTAAATTTGCTGAGGTTAGATTTGTGATCTACGATGTGATTTATTTTGGAGTATGTTCCATGGGGTGATGAGAAGAATGTGTATTCAATTTTATTAAGATGAAACAGATGTCTGTTAAATCCAGTTGTTGAATGGTTAAGTTTAAATCTAAAATTTCTTTACTTAGCTTCTTTTTGGAGGATCTATCCAACACTGCTAAAGGAGTATTAAAATCTCCAACTATTATGGAGCTGGAGGAAATCAAGTTACTCATGTCTATTAGAGTTTCTTATAAATTGAGGTGCATTCTGGTTCGGTGCATAAATATTAATAATTGAAATCTTATCATATTGAATAGTACCTTTAACAAATATGAAATATCCATCTTTATCTTTCCTTACTTTGGTTGGTTTAAAGCCTATTGTATCTGCGAATAAGATTGCAACACCTGCTTTTTTCTGTTTTCCATTTGCCTGGAATGTAGATGACTATCCTTTCACCTTGAGTCTAAATTTAAGTTTTAAGGTAAGATGAGATTCTTGCATGCAGAAGATATCTGGCCCGAGTTTTTGTATCCAGTCAGCCAACCTATGCCTCTTTAGAGGGCAATTTAAACCATTCACATTAATTGAAAATAATGATAAATCTTAGAAATTCCAGTGGACATTTTTAATCCTTTCATCACTGTGGATGTTGAAATTTGATAAAAAGTTTCTGGGTGAGTTTACTTTTGTGGTGGAGGATTACGCTGGTCATTATGGAGGATAGGTCTGAGAATATCCTGGAGAACTGGTTTAGTTATAGCAAATTTCTTCAACATGTGGATATCATTAAAGTATTTAATTTCTCCATCATAAATGAAACTCATTTTAGGTGGGTACAGGATCCTGGTTTGAAATTTTTTTTGTTTTAGGAGATTAAAAGTCGATGACCATTCTCTTCTAGCTTGAAAGGTTTGATCAGAGAGATCAACAGTTATTCTAATATTCTTCCCCTTGTAGGTAATGAATTTCTTACATCTGGCTGCTTTCATAATTTTCTCCTTCTTATTAACTTTAGCGAACTTAATTATGATGTGCCTGGGGGGATGTCTTATTCAGGTTGAGTCTTTCTGGGGTTCTGAAATGGCATGTCTGGAACATTCTCTTTCTTAATCTCATAAAGAAGAGACTTTGGGCCTTGTGATGCCACTTCATCATTTTCAGGTATCCCTATAAGGCAAATATTGGTTTTCTTTGAGTTATCTCAGAGCTGTCTGAGAGAATGATCCATTTTTGCCTTCCATTTCTCTTCCTCTTTGGAAGTTCAGGAGCGTTCAAAAGCTTTGTCTTCCATGTCAGAAATACTTTCTTCTGCTTGCTCCATTCTGTTACTGAGGGATTATACTGTATTTCTCAGATCTTTGAGGGCTGCAACTTCTTGTCTCAATGTGTCAAAATCTTTGGTCATTTTGTCTTTGAATTTGTTGAACTTTTGAGGCATCTTTTGGGTCATTTTTTGGATTACTGCTTGAAATTCTAGTTCCATCTTTTCCTCCATTCCTCTTATCTTATTTGCTATACAGACTCTGAATTTGATTTCTGACATCTCAGCCATTTGCTTATGCAAGGGATCTCATGCTGTATCTACCTTGTCATTCCTTGGGGGAGTTGATCTACTCTGATTATTCATAGTGCCAGAGTTTTTCTGTTGATTCCACCACATGATTATTTTTCACTGTTGCCTATAACCATCCTCAGAGTTAGGGTGGTGTCTCTCCTAGATCAGAACCCGGCAGGATCACTCTGTTGTTGCTGGATCTTTGTAGGGAGTGACCCTGTGTATTTCCTCTGGGACTGCCCCAGCCAGAGACTTCTGGCTGTGAGAGCAGCTCTGGAGTGTGGCACACCTGGATCAAGCAGCAGGGCATTGGATGGTGCACCCAGTGGCCTTTGCAAAGGGAGCCCATGTCTCCAGTAGTCTCTGGCTGGGAGGAGGGCTGCAGAGGGAGGGCACAGGTTGTGCCCCTCCTGAGTCCCTGGCCAGATGTGTGTAGCCAGTGCAGAGACAGAGAGGGTAGGGGACAGTGCGGGTTGTTTGGCTCCCAGAGTTCCTGGCCCCGGCAGGCAGGTGGAGGCCTGGCAGGTTCCCTGTGGAGTCCCTGGCTGCTGCTGGTGGTGCCCAAGGCAGCACCAATCAGGGCTGGGCAGGAGCTCCCACGGAGTTTCTGGCCGCTGCTGGCAGCAGGCCAAGGCAAGCACCAATCAGGGCCGCTCGGGAGTCCCCCCAAGTTCCTGGCCACTGGCGACAGTGGGCTGAGGCCCATGGGCCACAGATTGGAGCCACACAGGGGTCCCTGCAGAGTCTCTGGCTGGCGGGTGGTGGGCTCAGCAGGGGCAGAGTGGAGCCCTGTGGTTCTGGGCGGAGTTCCTGGCCTGGGGGCTGGTGGGGCTTGGTGGGGCCCTGGAGTCTCTTACCTGGCGGGCTGCCTGGTCTGGCAGACAGGGAAGGTGGTGGCTGCTCAAGTCCTCCTCCCTCAGTTGCAGCAGCAGTCAGGCTTCTGGTGCATCAGGTAAGGGGGGAAGGGTGTCCTCTGAACTGTTTGGGTTTCTTTTGGCCTTGACACACTCTGTTGAACTGTCTTGGGAGAACTTCAACAAGAGTGCAGAGGTCTTTGAGTGTTGTCTGGGGCCCCAGGCTGAGCCACCAAGCCAGATGGAGCTACCAGTGTTTGGTTGTGGGCTGCGTGGAACCATTGGGGGCTGGGGTTTCTCAAAGTCACACTCTGCATCTGCCACTCACGAATGAGAGGTAACAGATGACTTGTCTGAGGCTGACCACTGGTTTCTCAGGAAGCTGACCACTGGCTTCTCAGGAAAGGAGGTGGCTGCCAGCAGTGGTCCAACACCAAGGAGGTCAGCCCTAACTTGTGTTTCCCCAATTGGGGACACAGATGTGGCAGGTCTCACCACTAGCTTGCCGTGTCTGACAACCAAGTACAAAGCTTGAACTCAGGTCCCTATTAAGGCTGAGTGACTAATGCTCTGCATAGCCACAGATGCAGATAATAAGGGAGATAATAAGGGAGCCCAGTCCCTCCCTGTATACCACAGCCATCTCCTGGCTCTGGCTTTGCCAGGTTGGGGTTGCCCTAATCAGACGCCTCAAAACCCCACCTCACAAAGACTGCAATCCCCATCGTGCACTCTGACAATCAGCCTCCTGGTCTATGGCACTGTTATAAAAAGCAATGGGTAATGGGGTGCCGCAATTGCCCCTTCTCCTGTTTAAAGGAGCACTGCCTTTGCAGGTGTGCTCACATACACTGCCCTTAATTGTCTGCTGGATTTTCTTAGGCTTTAAAAAAAATGTGTATGTGTGTGTGTACACATGTGGTACATACTTGTGGGTGTATGTAAACAACACTGGGATCATCTGATATGCAGAGATTATTACTTTTATTTTTTAGCATTTCACTTAGGGATAATTTTAGCTAATGTACAGAAAAATTGCAAGAATAGTGCAGAGTTCCTGAACTCCTTTTATCCGGCTTCCCTACTGTTACCTAACATCTTAGATAGCTATGGTATGTCTGTCAGAGTTAAAGAAATCGGCACATTTCTGTTCATGTTAACTAAATGACAGACTGTATTCAGATTCTGCTAGTTTTCTACTGATGTTCTTTTTTCTGTTCCAGGATCAGATGTAAGACACAGCATTGCATTCAGCATCATGTCTCCTTAGTCTCCCAGCTTCTCAGCCTTTCCTTGTTTTCCATGACCTTGACAATTTTAAAGAGCACTGGTCAAGCATTTTGTAAAGTGCCCCTCAATTTCGTTTGATGTTTTCCCATGATTGGACTGAGGTTATAGGTTAATGGGAGGAAGATCATGGGGCACTGTGCCCCTCTCAGAGCACCACATCAGAGGGTACGTGCTTATAACAGTGCCTTCCCACGCGGTCGTGCAGGTGTCTGGAGGCTCCACAGCAACGTTACTGTTTTCTCATTCTCTGTGCTACTCCTCAGGAACAAATGACAGACTAGGTCTGGCCTGTACTCAAGGGGAGGGGAATTAAATTCCACCTCTGGGGGTAGAGGAGTATCTACATATATTATTTAGAATTTTTCTACAAGGAGTATTTGTCCTTTCTTCACCATTTATTTATTCAGTCATTTATTTACTTACATCACTGTGAATTCATGGACATGGATTTTATTTTGCAGGGTTACAGTGCAATAGTGTAATTATTTATCTTGTTGCTCAGATTGTCCCAGTTTTGGCCATTGGGATTTTTTCAAGTTGGCCTGTGTGTCCTTTCAGTACAGTCCCCTCTTTTTTGGTGAGTGCTTTCCTATTTTCTGGCCATACAAGGTGCTTCAGGTTCATCCTGTATTTTCCCTACTCAGGCCTCCAGTTGACCATTTCTCCTAGAAGTTACTTCTAGGAGACACTTCTTATTTTATAGATCCTTGGTATTGTCTTCTAGTGTCTATTTCATGTAGTTCTGCTCTGATCTTTGTTATTTCTTTCCTTTCGCTTATTTTGGGTTAAGTGCATACTTGCTTCTCTAGTTACCCGAGGTGCAGTTTAGATTGTTTATTTGAGATTTTCTGCTTTTTTAATATAAATGTTTATTGCAATGAAATTCCCTCTTAGCACTGCATTTACTATATCTCACAGGTTTTGGCATGTTGTGTCTACATTTCCATTCATTTCAAGAATTTTTTTGTTTCCTGTTTTTTTTTTTTTTTCTTTGAGATAGAGTCTTACTCTGTCACCTGGGTAGAGTGCTGTGGTGTCATCACAGCTCACAGCAACCTCAAACTCTTGGGCTTAGGTGATCTTCCTGCCTCAGCCTTCCAATTAGCTGGGACTACAGGAACTTGCCACAATGCCCTGCTAGTTTTTTTTTATTTTTAGTAGAAATGGGGTCTCACTCTTGTCTCAAACTCCTGAGCTCAAGCAATCTACCCCCCTGAGCCTCCCAGAGTGCTAGGATTACAGGCATGAGCCACTGTGCCTGGTTTATTTTCTTTTAAATCTTTTTGTTGACCCAATGGTTGTTCAAGAACATGTTTACTTTCCATGTATTTGTACAGCTTCCAAAGTTGTTCTTGCTATTGATTTCTGGTTTTATTCCATTTTTAAATAAAAGAAGATACTTGATATGATTTCAACTTTTAAGAATGTGTTGAGGCTTTTTTGGTGAGCTAATATATCCTCTATTCTGGTCTATCTTAGACAATAATCCACATGTTGATGAGAAGAATGTGTGTTCCACAGCCACTGGATGAAATGTTCTGTAAATATGTGTCAGGTTTGTTAGGTTAAAAGTGTAGTTTAAATCCAATGTTTCTGTATTGATTTTCTGTCTATATCTGTTTATTGTAGAAAGTGGGATGTTGAATTCCCCAACTATTATTGTATTGATGTCTATTTGTGTTATCTAATAACACTATGCATTTACTTTATATATTTGAGTGCTTCAGTGTTGGGTACATTATATATTTTGAATGGTCATATTCCCTTGCTGAATTTATGGCATTATAAAGTGACCTTTTTAACTCTCCTGCTTTTTTTGACTTACAGTGTGTTTTATCTGATAGAAATATAGCTACTCCTGCTTACGTTTTTTTTTTTTTTTTTTTCATTTTTTAGACAGAGTCTCACTTTGTTGCCAGGCTAGAGTGCTGTGGTATCATTATAGTTCACAGCATCCTCAAACTCTTGGGCTCAAGCAATCCTCTTGACTCAACCTCCTGAGTAGCTGGGACTATAGGTACTTACCAGAGCACTAGGAAAGTTTTCTATTATTAGTAGAGATGAGGTCTTGCTCTTTGAGACCAGGTTGGCCTCAAACTCCTGACCTCAAGCAGTTTACCCACCTTGGCCTCCCAGAGTGCTAGGATTACAGGCATGAGCCATATACCTGGGTTGGTTTTCATTTCTATAGGATATTCAGGTGAAGCGAGTTACTTGAGGTAGTATATAGTTAAGTCACGTGTTCTTATTATTTCCAGCCAGTCTATGCCTTTTAAGTGGAAAATTTAATTCATTTACATTCAAGACTACTATTGATACATGAGGACTTATTATTTTGTTAATTGCTTTCTGGTTGTTTTGTATATCCTTCCTTCCTTTCTTGTTCTTTTATTGTTTATCTTTATGGTTTGGTAGTTTTCTGTATTGTTAACATTTGAGTCCCTTCCCTTCCTTCTCTATGTATTTGGTTTACCAATGAGTTGTATATTTTCCTGTGTTTTCATGCTGGTGGATATTATCTTTTTGCTTTAAAGTGTAGGACTTCCTTAAGCATTTCTTGTAGGGCCAGTTTAGTGCTGAGAAATGCACTGCTAGTATTATGGGAGTTACCTTATATGTGACTAGATTCTTTTCTCTTTCTGTTTTTAGAATTCTCTCTTTGACTTTGGCTTTGACTGTTTGCCTATATTGTGCCAGGGAGAAGACCTTTTGGGGTTACATCTATTTGGGGATTTATTCAGATAAAGGAAGTCTAAATCTATTGCTAGACTTGGGAATATTTTAGCTATTATTTCATTAAATAGATTTTCTATGCCATTAATCTTCTCTTTACTTTCTGGGGCACCCAAAATTCAGATATTTGATCTTTCTATGGTGTTCCATACATTACATTTATTCTTTATGGTGTTCCATACATTACATTTATTCTTTCTTTATTCTTTTTGATTTTCTTTTGTCTGACAGGGTTATTTTGAAAGACCTGTCTTCAAGTTCTGAAATAGTTTCTTCTGCTTTATCTAGCCTATTGTTGAAGCTCTCAATTGTATTTTTTTTTTAATTTTATTCATTGAATTCTTAAGTATTACAATTTCTGTTATCTTTCTCTTTTGTGAATTTCTCATTTATATCCTGAATCATTTTTCCAATTTCTCTGTATTGGTTATCTGTGTTTTTTTGTATCTCACTGAGCATCTTTAACATCAGTATTTTAAATTCTTTTTTAGGCACTTAATATATTTTTTGGTCACAATCTACTGTTGGAAAAATACAGTGTTCCTTTTAATGTGTCATATTTTCTTGCTTTTTCATAATTTTTGTCCTTTTGGGAATATCTGTGTATGGGAGTAACAATTGCTTCTTCTAATTTTCTGAATTGGCTTTTATAGGGGAACTTTTCCTATAGATAAATCTATGGTGTTGGTTGGGTAGGACACTTTAGTTTTGATTCTGGGTGTGTGCAGTAGTGTAGTTTCCATATGATTTCTTTGGCTGTAAACACTTGCAGTGATGTCTGTGATTTCCTCAGTGGTATAGGCTGCAGTTGTTAGTGAAGGCTGTGATGAGGTTTTGGGGGAGATGCCACATGGGCCACTTCTCAGGCCACAGCTGTGGTGGTAGCAGGCAAAGCATGCCTGTCTTTGGGCCCTTGGGGATTGTGCATGGATACTGGTATTATCAGGTGTAGGTGAGCTAATTCTTGGGCCTCCAAGGGGCTTGCTCAAGTACTAGTAGTGGCAATAGTAGGCTGGGTGGTTTGGTCAAGTTCTTGCATCCCTGAGCAGCTTGTATGGTGTGGGCAGTGGTGGTTGTGATGGTGTGACCACACTTAAGCTTCCAGGTGGCACTGGCCAGTGTTAGTGGTGGCTGCAAAAGACCTAGGTCTCCAAATATGTGCAGGTGCGTGCTGGCAGTGGTGGTGGTGGCAGGCCAAGGGTGCCCATCCTCAGGCTTCTAGGAGGAGTGCTTAGATGACCGCAATAATGGACAGGGCTGGGTTATACCCAGGACTGGAATGCACCCCTAGATGCTAATGGCAGGTTTTTTTGAGCCTGTCATTAGGCTCCCTGGTGGTGTGCATGTGCACCCAAGACAACTGATTGGAGCAGGACAATCTCCAGGTCCTTGTGTAACATTAGTGGGCACTGGGGGAGGAAGCACTGCCAGGTGGGGAAAACATCTCCTCAGGTTTCCCCCCAGGTGTTGCCTGTGGTAGATAGGGCAAGGCAAGTCCCAGGTCCTAGGCAGTGTGCTCAGGTGGTGGCATAGTAGAAGCAGTGAGCAGAAAAAGCCTGTTCTCAGGGTAAATGCAAGTATTTATCATATTTCCCTCTGCTGGAAATCTGGGGTTGGTATCTGTGGTAGCCACCCCAGGCAGGCGGCTCTCAGGTTCTACTGTATGTGCATTTTGGCCCCCAGCTTTGGCAGAGGCTATAGCAGCTGACAAGAAGAGCTCATCCTCAGGGCTTGTGCAGATATGGCAGGTGGGTTTCAGACCACATTCCCTGTGTCCTGGGGCAGCCTCCCTGATGGGCTACATTACATTTTCCCCATAATTCAGGACACTGTGTGGGCTAGAGTTCTGGGGACCCTACCAGCACCAGTGTCTCATTGCTGCAACCTTTCAATCGGATGCAGGAGGATATCTCTGGGGATAAGGAGATACAGTGGCTACTGGACCCTAAGGCAGGATGCAGTGGCTGTTGGACCCTGGGGCATGATGTAGTCTATTGAGAACTGGTGTCCCAAAATGGCACTGTGCTGTCTGGTGAGTGAAGGGGACCCAATGTGATCTCCCTATACCAATCTCAGGGCCCATGGCGATTGAAGCACTCTCACATGATAGGATTACAGGAGTTTGTGATAAGAGTGTGTACCACTGGGCATCTCTTACTCACCTTTTCCCCATGTTGGGAAGCATATCTTGGCTCTTGGCCACTCCCAGGTTTTCCAGTTGGGTTGTCCACTTCACCTCCCTCAACTTAGATGCCTCAGTTGTTTCCTATCCCTTCTCTGTATTTGTTGAGTTCCAGCATTCTGTCTTAGTAGTTTGGAATATGATTATCTACATACTATTATAGTTTTTCCTGGTGGAGAGTTTAATGTCATATATTTTGAGTCAGTTATATTGAAAGCAGGAGCTTTTCTGAGTTTTTAGCTTAAGATTTTATTATGTGCTCTTCTCCTTGCTTTTAGAGGAGAATATTTTTCTCCTTAGAAAATATTTTCCTTTTTTTCCCTTTTTTTCATTTTGTATTATTTTAATTATTATAATTACAGATTAATATGGGGGTACATATGAACGTATGATTAGGTTACATAGTTTGCTTTTGTAAGGTTAAAGTCTGAATTGCAAGTGTGTTCTTCACCCAGGTAGTGTGGCATATACCCATGCAATGTACCTGATAGGTGAAAATTTGCCCAACCACCTCCCCCCCTCCTCTTCTTGAATTTAATTGAGTTTTTCTCTCATTTGAGCATGTAGTTATTAATCTACTAGTCCCAATTTAGTACTGAGTATGTGTGATATTTGATTTTCCATTTTTGTAATATTTCATTTAAGAGAATGGTCTCCAGTTCCATCCAGGTTGTTAGAAAAGATACAAAACCTCCATCTTTGTATGGCTGAACAGTATTCCCTGGTACACACACATCATAATTTATTAATCCATTCATGTATTGAAGAGTTGGGTTGTTTCCACATCTTTATGATTGTGAATTGAGCTGCTATAGATATTTAAGTGCAAATGTTTTTATGCTCAAATGTCTTTCTTTTATTTTGAGTAAATATCTAGTAGTGGGATTGCAGTATCAAATGGTAGGACTACTTTTAGTTCTTTGAGGAATCTCCACACATTTTGTTAGGGGCGATGGTGGTTTGCATTCCCACCGTGTATAAGCATTCCTTTCTCTCCACATCCACATCAGCATCTGTTGCTTTGGGATGTGGAAACAACTGAGGCATTCTAATGTGAATCATTTTCAAAGTGATTTTGGTTTGCACTTCGCTGATGGTTAGGGATGATGAGCATTTTTGCATTAGTTTGTTGGCCATTAGTCTAGCCTCATGATAAATGTTTCTGTTCATGTCTCTTGCCTAGTTTTAAAGGTTTTGTTTGAACTTTTCTTGTTGATTTGCTCAAGTTCTTTGTAGATTCTGATTATTAGCCCTTTGTCAGACGTGTAACATGCAATATCTTCTCCTATTCTGTAGGTTGTTTTTTGTTTTTTTGGCTGTGTTCTTAGCTGTGCAGAAACTTCCTAATGTGATCAGGTCCCATTTAATTATTTTTGTTGTTATTACCTTTGAGATCTTCTTCGTAATTTCTTTCCCTAGGCTGATATCATTAAGCATTTTCCTCACATTTTCTTCTAGAATTTTTCTCATTTTGTGTCTTAGTTTTAAATCTTTTGTTCATTCTGAGTTAATTTTAGTGCATTGTGAGAGGTGAGGATCCTATTTCAGTCTTTTCCATGTGGCTGCCTAGTTCTCCCAACACCATTTATTTTCCTCAGTGTATGCTTTTTCTGCTTGGTCAAAGCTCAGATGGCTATATGAGGCTGGTTTCATCTTCAGATTCTCCATCATGTTCCATAGACCTATGTCTCCATTTTTAATAACATTACCATGCTGTTTAGGTCAATATAGACTTGTAGTATAGCCTAAAGTCTGGTAAAGTGAAACCTTCAGTTTTGTTCTTATTTTGTAGTGTTGTGTTGGCTATTCAGGTTTTTTTCTTTTTCTGATTTCATACAAAGTGTAGTCCTATTTTTTCAAGATCTGCAAAGTATTACATTGGTATTTTAATGAGGATCACATTGAATCTGTAGATCCCTTTAGGTAGTGTAAATATTTCAAGAATGTTGATTCTTCTGAGCCAGGAGCATGGTATGTTCTTCCATATGTTAACATCCTCTGCAATTTCTTATCTCAGTGTTTTGTAGTTCTCTCTATAGAGATCCTCCACATTCTTTCTCAAATATATTCCTAAGCATTTCATTTTATTTGATACTATTGTGAAAGGTACTGTGTTTTTGAGTTGATTCTAAGCTTGAATGTTGTTGGCATATATGAAGGTTACTAAATTGTGTACATTGATTTTATATTCTGAGATGTTGCTGAGGTCATATAATCAAGAGAGGACCTCTGTCCCCACTTGGATACCCTTGATATCCTTCTCTTATCTGCTTTAGTAAGGACTTCCAGCACTATGTTGAATAGTAGTGGTGATAGTAGACATCCTTATCTGGTTACATTTCTAAGTGGTAATGCTTTCATTTTTCTCATTCAGTGTGATGCTGGCTGTGGGTTTGTTTCTATCAGTTTAAGGAATGTCCCATCTATGCCAATTTTCTTGAGTGTTCTTATCAAAAAAACGGTGCTAAATTTTTCTCAAATGCCTTTTCTACATCTATTGACAGGATTATATGGTCTTTTTTAAAACTTCTATTTATGTGATAAATTATGTTTATAGATTTGTGTATGTTGACCCCAACCTTGCATTCCTACGATGAAACCCTTCTGGTCATAAAGAATTATTTTTGATTTGTAGCTGAATTCTGTTTGCTAAGATTTTATTGAGTATTTTTATGTTTCTATTCATTAAAGTTGTTGATCAGTAGTTTTTCTTTCTTTGTTGTGTCTTTTCCTGATGTTGGTATTATGGTGATATTTGCTTTGTATCAGGAATTATGGAGGGTTCCTTTCTTCTCAATGTTTTAGAATATATTCTGTAATATAGGCATACACTCTTTTTTGAAGGTTTGGTAGCACTCTGGTGTGAAACTGGTCTGAGACTACTTTTGTTGGAAGACTTTTTATTCTGTTTCAGTTTCAGTGCTTTATGTGGGTCTCTTCATGAGTTCTATTTCTTCCTGGTTGAGTCTAGGAAGGTAGTATGATTCCAGGAATTTGTCCATTTCCTCCATGTTTTCAAATTTCTGGGCATAGAAATTTTTGTAGTATTCAGTGATGATAATTTGCATTTCCATGGTATCTGTTGTTATTTTCTCTTTTTCATCTCTGATTGAGCTTATTAGAGATCTTTTCTGTGTCTGGCTAATTTGGCCAAAGGCTCATAAATTTTGTTTATCTTTTCAAAGAAACCAACTTTTTGCTTCATTAATCTTCTGAATGGTTTTTTTGTTCTCAATTTCATTTAGTGCTGACTTAATTTAAGTTATTTCTTTTCTTTTGCTGGGTTTGGGATTGGATTGCTATTCTTTTTCCATTTCCTTCAGATGATTCACTATGTTATTGATTTGCACTTTTTCTGATTTCTAGATATGGGCATTGAAGTTAATGAATTTCCCTCTCAGGACTGCTTTTGTAGTACCAAAGGCTTTGATAGCTTGGGATCTAGTTGTCATTTCTTTCAAGGAATCTAATGATTTACATCTTTATCTCCTCCTTGAACAAACTATCACTCAACAATGAGTTATTTAGTGTCTATGACTTTGTGTGGGTATGAGTGTTTCTGTTGGAGTTGATTTCTATTTTTATTTCACTGTAGTCTGTAAATGTACATGGTATAATTTATATATTTTTTAATTTTTTGAGGCTTGCTCGTGAACTAAGATATAATTGATCTTGGAGAACGATGAATGAGCTGAGGAGAAGAACATATCTTCAGTATTATTGGGCTAAAATGATCTGTAGATGTCTGTTAAACACATTTTTTTTTTAGAGTTGTGTTTAAGTACAAACTTTCTTTGTTTGATTTCTTCTTGGAGGATCTGTCTAGTCCTGTCAGTTGGGGTGTTAAAGTCCCTGGATGTTATGGTTTTGTTTACCATTTTGTTTAGATCAAGTAAAATTTGTTCTATAAATCTGGGAGTGCCTAAGTGGGCTGCATAACTATTTAGGATTGATATGTCTTCTTGTTAAATTGTTCCCTTGACCAATAAATAATGTCCATCTTTGTCTTTCTTTACTTTTGGTGCTTTAAAATAATAGCATCTATGAAAAGGATTGCAACTCTGCTTTCTTTTGGTTTCCATTTACATGAAATATTGTTTTCAAGTCCTTTACCTTAAATTGTATAGGAGACTTCTCTATCTTGATAATGTATCACCTCCCTTTCTAAACTTTATATCTTGAGATAATTTTAGATCTACAGAAGAGTTGCAAAAATAATACAGAGCATTCTCACAAATCCTTTACCAAATTCTCTGTGTTTACATCTGACATAATTATAGCAGAGTGAGCAAAACTAAGAAATTCACTTTGGTGCAATACTATCAGCTGAACTGTAGATTTTATTCAGATTTCACCATTTTTTCTATTAATGTTCTTTTCATACTAGGATTTAATCCAGGAATATTCTGTGCCCTATCCTAGTTTGCATTTACTTTTTATGTCTCCTCTAATCTGGGACAATTTCTCAGTCCTTTCTCATCTTTTATAGTCTTGGAACTTTTGAAGAGTACTGGTTAGACATTTTATAGAATGTCTCTCAATTTGGGTCTCTCTGACATTCTCTCTTGATTAAACTAAGGTTATAAAGTACTGAGAATATTGCCACAGAAGTGATCCCCTGACCTCAGTGCATTGTATCAGATGTGCATGTAATTGTTATGTCCTTTACTGGTTACACTAACTCTGATTACTTTCTTAAGATGGTGTTTGTCAGTTTTCTTCACTGTAAATTTATTATTTTCCACTTATAACTAGTCAATTCTACTTTGAGATTGTGTAATTATTCTTTTTTAAAACTTTGCCCTATTTTCATTATAAACTTCTGTTACCAGCGTTAGCATCCTTCATAAGTCCTCTTTTTTTTTTTTTTTTTTTTTTTTTAGTTTGAGCTGAGTCAAATGAATTTCTGAGGAAAAAATGTGTGGGTGAAGAGAGCTGACTTCCTGGCTTCCTATGGTCATCTGTCTTTGTATGTTACTTTCTGGATGTGGTTTTTCTCTTAAGCCCTCTTGATTTCCCTTTCCTACATGGCTATTTCTGCTCTCTAGTTTATGTGATAGACAACAAGGCTACCATCAGAACTTCTCAACTGTTTAAAAGAGACCAGTGCAAGGAGGATGAGGTCTCCAAGTTCTAAGTCCAAGATCCTGTCCAGTGTGAGTCAGTAACCAAGCCCTGATACATTAATTTGGACAAACTTGCAAAGATGCAAGACCAACTTGCTCTTATAAGTCAACTTGGGATGTGCTTCATTATTAGGATAGGGTGGAGAATATTCCCTGAAATGTTTTTGACGTGACCAGCCTCCAATGGATATCCATCACACACAGCAAATCTGGGGCACAGTATGAATTTGAACTCATGTCTCTTGACTAAGCAATATGAGTTCCTCAACACCTCTGCACATAGTAGGCTCTGCATCTATGACAACTTAACTTGTCTGGCTTGATCACACTCAAGCACCTTATTTCAATCCTTGAAACTAAACATGAAATTACACTTGGGTAAGGAGGGAAGGTGAAAGGTCTGTAATAGTTCCCTAGACTTAAAGCTCCTTGATGATCTGTAGAACTGAGTTATTCATACAGCTGTGTTATCCTAATTCTCTAAAGACATGGAACTAAAACCCAAAAGTTAATCTCTTAATGGCATTGACCTTAAAATGCAGCAGATTTTCAGTAAAGATTGGAAAATCTTTTCTGAAAGGAGAGAAGCCTATATCAGATTCTTCAAGCAAAGAAAGCGAAGCATACCTCCCTGGTTCAACGGGGGAAAGGGAGGGCTGGTGCATTTTGGGAAGAAACAATGCTTAGCAACATTTCCTAGATTCCTGTTTCATATTTTCCCCCTGATGTCAGGAATGGAGCATCTTTTTCTCCTCTGGCAGCTTGATTAAATGGGACACTATGAATGGACCCTGGAACAGCTGGATATTGCTGGACACAACTGCAGTTGCTGGTCAAATGGGGACATCTGGTTCACTTCCCCAGAGGTCTGGCAATAGTAGTAAGGCCAGTAAACATGATAATCCAATCAGCCTTTGCCAGGCTGACGCTCCCAGGAACCTGAACACTGAGCTGGGGAGATCGAGTTTCTTTTCCATGGGAGCAGGGAAGGAGAAGGGCAGAGGAGCCAGCTGTGTGCCTGAGTTCATGGGGGAAAGTCGCCTGACAAGTTGGGGGGTTGTCCAGAAGAGTGAGGAAGACTTTGCACATTGGTAATTTGGAGATACACTAAAGGTCACAACCTTTAGAAAGTAAGTAAACATCATGGGACCTCCACACCCACAGGGTTGCAAATGTTTGTTCCATAGTGACTCAGTGAAGGACTTTTAAGTAGAGGTCAGACGATCTGGGGGTGACACATCATGCATGTGCTCTGTGGTCGTGGAAAGAAGACTTAGTCTGTCCTGAAAATAAGTTTTCTCATCTGTGAAATGAGGGCAGCAATACCTACTCCCCAGGGTTGTAGTGAACATTATGCAAAATCATAATGTGGAGAAGTTTGCTGGAAAAATGTGAGCCATTTTAGTGGTGAATGAGATCAAACCCCTCGTTGGTGAAGCTGACTACCAAGTGTCTGTTCTCCATATGAGGACATGGAGAATTGAATTCCAAGGAAGATTTAGGTATCTCCATTTTAGCCTCTCATCTCAAACTTTAAAAAAAAATATTTTGTCCTTTTCCTATAAAAAGCAGATGTAGGGAAGCAGCCATGCTGGCTGGCTATGCCTTCATGTGCACTGCTTACAGAGGGAACAATGAGAATAAACTGATAGTAGGTGATGGGGTAGGTTGCAGGAATCCCAGATCTAAAGCTTAGGTTTGAAGGTAGTGAAACCAAGGTTCAGACGAGGGGCTGGAAATGGCCAAAATCATAATGTAAAGCAGCACCTCCAATCTGTCTCTTACCAGAAAGTGATTTTTGGAGCCAACATACTCTGCAATGTTCCAGGCTGTGACAGTACTGAGTCTAGTGACTAGGCAATAATTTACTAGTTTCCCAAGCCCCCTTTATGTCTCTAGTCACCTCAGTCATAGGGGTACTGTACTATCGATGGACTGACCCCGAACAAAATGCTCAGTAACATCAGTCAGGAAGTTTGGAGTTGAGGGGGTGCTAGGGAGAGGGGAGTCAGGGTCTCATTTGGCTTTAGTGTCCTGGCCTGCAGAAGTGCTCACAGAGCATGGAGATTGAGTACATGGAGGGTACAAAATGACAAAACAGGGTCCAGTCACAAGGGCCTCTTTGATTCAAGAAAATGTGGCATGAGGAATGACTTTTATTTAGCTTGCGCCACTAAGGGCATATTTGCCAGTGGGACGATGAGTCAGAAGAAGAAATGGTCTTTTCTAACCTAAAAATAAAGTTGTCTAGGGGGCTTTGTAGCTTGACCTTTCCTGGTTCTGAATGTGTGTGTGCTCTGGGGTGGCGGCAGCCCAGTGAGCACGATGGAGCTGCATCTCTCCAGCTCTGGCTCTGCGAAGCCCTGTTGTATAGTAAAAAAGTGCCATTTGGTGGCAGCACGGGTTATGGCATCTAGTCAGAAGCCAGAAGCTCTGCTTTTCCCTCCTTCATCCACGATCTACTCTGCTGTCCATCTTGGCCCTCACTGGCATGTTCTGGTCACCCAGCCATGGAGGCAAGGCTCGTACCCCTTAATCCTGGTGCACACATCCACCCCAACCCTTTCACAAATGTGCTGCCAAATTTTGATCAATGTCTAAAACTGCCACTGGGTCACTGAGGAGCGTACAGGTGATGTCCACCTAAACTGAGACGTGGTCAGGGCAGGGTGGAGCCACTGCACAAGGACAAGTCATCACCAGAACATGTAAGAATTTTGTTTGAGGTGTCAAAGAGAAAACAAGGACTGAAAAGTCACCACATGCTGAGCGCAGTCACGGAGGATGTGACTTCATTCTTTCTTTTCTAGAGCTTCTGAATGTACCATATTAAATTCTTCCTGGGTCCAAAAATGGTTGAGAATCAAAGGCAAACAATCTTGCAGATAGGCTCAGATAGGCTCAGAAAATCCCCTACCCTTTTTATCATCTTGGTCTCCCACTGACCTGTCAGAAAGCGAGCCTTTGCCTGCAATGTCCAGCGTGTGTTCATCCACAGAGACTCAGAAGTCCCCGGAAGTCCAGTCAGAAGGGCAGGGAAAGGAGAGATGAGGCCTTGCTTTCTTTTCCACCCCACACCCGACTTCACATGCATGCTTTTCCCTGCTCCTAACCTGCCCCTCTACTTACCTCAATGAACCCTACATATCCTGGAGAAAGGCCAGTTCTTAGCCACCCTCCCCAGGGAACCTCCCCTAAACACTCCACCCTGCAGTGCTCTGTCCTTCCTCTCAACACGCACCCATTTGCACTCTGTGCCTCTCAACCCAACACTTACTGAAGGAGTCTTCCATTGTTTGCCATTGTTCTCTGTGTGTGGGGGGTGACTTCTCACCCCAATTAAGCTGGAGCATAGGGGGAAAGCGAGGTATAAAAGCTTCCCAGGCCCAGGCAGGTGGTCGTGCTCTCTAAGGCCCAGCTCTTGTCTCAGCAAAATGGGGTAACTCACTCCATCCTCCTGGAATGAATGAGAGAAAAGTACACGAAGAAGTTAGAATAATGGCTGGCACACAGTGACAGTCTGAAAACGCCATCTACTGGTGGTACTACTGCTAGAGGAGAAAGATGATGTACTTTGATTTAAGATTCTCCCACATACTGGCTCTCTCCACACCCGTAGAATAATTGGTGCCCCCAAACATAGATAATATAAAAATGTTACCCAAGATTTTCCTGTGGGGCCTGGTGCTGCTGCTGGCGCAAAGTTGCTGAGTGGCCCGTTTGCAGTGGCGAGTGTGTCCGCCCCATTAACCTCCCCTCCCTGCAAAAGGGGTGAGAACCCCAACACTGACCTGCTTGGCAGAGTGTCTTGGGAAATGGCCTGCACATCAGAACACAAGCTCCTGAGGGGCCTGGAGACCATGTGTTTCACAGCCTTCCTGGGGCCCTCCCTAGCCTCACACTACATAAATCTGAATCTGATGAGGGCAGCAATGACTGGAGATGCTCTCCAGCAAGACGGTGCCAAGTGCCCTGCCCAGGAGGGTCTGCCAGCGCCTGTGACGAAGCAATCGGAGGGGGAACAGCTGCACCTGTCTCAGTAAACAGATGAACTCAGTCAACACCCTCCACAGCAGCCGGCTCAGAAGAGGAGCAGCCCCAGGAGGCCACATAGCTCTGGGGCCAGGACAAGGTGCAGGAAGAAGAGACCGCTCATCACACCCTCAGATCATACTCTGAAATCCTAATCCCAGAGGGTGAAGCAACTTGCTTGAAGCTACAAATACAGTGTGTGGCAAAACTCAAACTTAGAGTGAAAACCTCCTGGCTCTCATTCGACTGCTCATCGACCAGACTGGAGGAATTCACCGTCACGACACCTCCAAGCCTGCCATCTGCCTATACCATAGACTCCTGGGGTCAAGAAGAGTTCCCAAGGTCATGTTGTCCAATCTCCTGCACCCCTGCAGGACAGATGGGTTGGTTTCTGAATGCAGGTGATATGTTGGGTGCAAAGAATCCTAAATTTAGACTTGCGCTAAATTTCTCTCATTCATTCCAGGACTCTGGCTACTGGCTCACTCTGAGCTTCTGTTGTTTTCTCTGCTCAGCAGGGAGGATAATATAATTCCCAGCCCATTAGACCTGGGATTTAAAAAAAATTATAGAATCCTCCAGTTTCTAGATGGAACTCAAAAAAATGCTTGTTGAGTGAATCCTGACTGCTTGAGAATGTTCTAACTGCGTTCACACGTCTCAACAAAGCACATGAAAGAGCATGACAATCAGACCAATTCCACAGTCTGGGCCTCCCTCTGTGGGGTGCAGATACCAGGGTGGGAGAGTCAAATCATTGCCCCATAGGAGAGTAGGAGAAGGGAGGTGAGTGAGTGAGGTCACTTTCCCCAGAGAGCTGGCATCTCACGCAAGGCAAGGCGCTGTGGTTTACTGTCTCCTGGGTAAGGTGCTGAGTCTAGAAGAGCCTCGGTTTCTTTGTCTATAGAACAGTGACAATAATCTCTCCCTTACTGGGAATCAGCAAGGATCAGCTAAGAAAGTACACTTTGTCAAGCACCGTGACAATGTGAGCCATTATTACTCTGTTTAAGGATGCCTGTTAATGCAGAGACCCATTTAAGCTGACACTTGTGATGGATCCTTTATTCCCAGGGTTATGCAGAGGGATTCAGTTGCTGCTCACAAACGCCCTTCAGGCTCTGGCTGTTCCTGCACGTCCAGATGGTACCCAGCTGCCTGCGGTCCACTGCACTGAGAGGTCTGCTCTGCAGATGCAGGCTGCATCCACAAGGGGGAGATAGCGGAACACTCAGAGAACATGCAGGGAGGTGCACCGTTTACGCTATTCCTCCCAGTGCCCCTACCAAGCCACTTTAGGTCTTCATGGAGACAGACTGCCAGAGGGGGATGCTCCTTTCCTCCTTTTCTTCACTCCTCTTCTTTTTCCTCTCTTTCTTATTTCTTAAGAAGCCCACACAGTTCCTTTCTGCTCTCCACCTCCTCCTTCTTTTTTCCTTACTAACTTGAACATTTTAATCAATATGGCGCCTCTCTGGGGTCTCCATGCTATCACTATGATTTGCTGTGGTTCAATGGGTGAATTTTTTATTCTCTTCTTGTGGGAAACAAAATTATTTCCACGATAGGAGCTAACAGGTCCAAAGAGGCCTCTACACAAAGAGCGCTATGAAGAAAGGAGACAGCTGGCTGAAAAGAGAGAAGGGATTTGGGGAATTGAAATGCTTTATGATATTGGACTTCAACATGGAAAATTCACTGCTCTGCATTGCTCAAATGCCCCTGAATTAGAGCAGAAGGGGTATCAGTTATTTCGTTAACTCTGGGTAGGAATTCCTGACCAGAGCTCTGCACGAATTTTTTCTGACTCGTGCAACATCCATTATGCTGGGCCTTGTCCACACTCATCTCTTCAGTCTAGTCTGGAAAGACCCAGTAGTTTCCTCAGCCATCTCTCTCCATTTGGAAGGGTCAGCCTTACAGAGAAGGAACTGCCTTACATTATTTTCACTATCTCTTCAGGAACAAGGACTAGGGACATCTTTGTGAAGCCATGTGGTACATTTGGAAGAGCACAGGACCAAAACCAGAAGGTCGGGCCTCCATCCCACCTCTCATGCACCTGCTAATGGCCTCAGAACAATGCATTCTCCCCTTGGCCTGCCTTTTCTTAAGCTGTGAATAAGATTTTGACCTTTTCCCTAAGATCACTAGTGAACCTGGTATAGTTCTTTTTTTCTTAGTTTTTTTAAATTTCAGATTAATATAAGGATACATATGAATAGGTTACATTGTTTGTGCCTATATAGTTCTAAGGAGGATTTTGATGATCAGCTTTGCTCAAGAAGTTATTGATTCAGAGAGTTAGGGCAAGAAAACTGGAAAGACTGGAATTTTACTTCTTAGTTTTTTTTTCTGTATCTCTATTATATCACAATACATAAATTGTATTCTGCAATTCAGCTGTCCTTATTGATTTTAACATTTAAATACTTTTATTTATGCACACTGTGCTATGCATAAGAGTCTTATCTCTGCCTCCCAGAACTGTAACTTAAATATTAGGATTAGATCATCTCTAAATTCTGACTCTAATTTTGCCATAAATTCTCAATCTAGTTGAGCAAAGTCCAAACTAGAAATGCTTTATGTCTTGGTTTCTAAATCTACTTTTCTCAACCCATTTCTTCCGCTGCTTGCCTCTTCAGGAAAGAGCTGCAGAATTCAGCAGATTTTGATTTCCATGTTCAGTCTTTTTAATTCCCCAGTGTAAGACACCTCTGCTGCTTTTGATCTGATTTTTCCTTTCCTTTCTGCTTTACTCTGGCCTATTTTCAGAATTTCACTCTCTAATATATTGATTCAGGGAAATTTTGTGTTTCCTTTCCTGAAATGTTTGGGGAGTTTTCTCTTTTAACCATTCCTGGCCGCCACTTCTCATTGTTCAGCCATGTCAGTCCTGTTTTTTTATACTTCTCAGCAATCTTCAAGGATTGTCCTTGGTAACTATGGCTCTTCTGTCATTTTCATTTCTGAAGCATCACCTCTGGAACATAGTTACTGAGGCATCCCCTCTGGATCATGGTTCCTGAGGCATCCCCTCTGGAGCATGGTTCCTGAGGCATCACCTCTGGAGCGTGATTACTGAGGCATCACCTCTGGAGCGTGGTTCCTGAGGCATCCCCTGTGGAGAGTGGTTCCTGAGGCATCCCCTCTGGATCGTGGTTACTGAGGCATCCCCTCTGGACCGTAGTTCCTGAGGCATCCCCCCTGGAGCCATGGGCATCTCTCACTCATTGTCTCTCATTTGCCTCTGCTGCTGAAGATCTTTACTCAGTCACTGATGAGTGCTGACCATGTTCCAGAAGGGCTGAACTTGGAGTCAGGCCTACAAAATTCAAAAGTATTCAAGAATATACATGTGTGTTAAGTATGTCGTGTGTCTGTATACATCCAGATGTCTTGGCGTGTGCCTGGATGCTAAAACCACTTGAAAATTGCTCTTGGATTTATTCTGAAAATGAGATGGGATGCTAATACCTGATACCATTCAGTTAGCACTTACTATATACCAGAAATTATTCTAGATGCTTTCCACAAATCCATGCTGTTGTTACTTTTACAGAACAATGAAAGAAGATAGCTGTTTTAAATCTCCATGTACAGATGAGGAAATCAAGGATCAGAGAAGTCAAATAACTTTCCCAAATTCTCACAGCCAGCAAGTGGAAGACTTGGAGTCCAAAGCCACCTTGTGCGAGGACACACTTCTTGTGCAGCCTTGTTCATCATTCTGGGGGTGGTGGTGGTTATTACATTAGGGCAGCTCCTGTGATGTCTCTTGGGTCCTACTCCTATAGCAGGCGGAGTGTGTGCCTAGACCAGTGGGGACTGTCTTCAGCTCCCATCTTTGAAGCAAAGTCCTGAGGCAGAAACTCAGGCTTCTGTCAAGAAATGAACGATACCCCTGGGCATTTGTTCTTCACATGGATGCATTCCTTTTCTTGGGGTACATTTCAGCTAAAACCCTCTGCTTTATCTCCTTCATGGGAGAAGACCAGAAGCTAGGGGAGCTTGGGGCTCCATTCCAGGAGAGCCCCACCCTAGGGAAGGGGCTTCTCAACCTAGAAGCTGTACCTCAGGAGAAGTTGGCCCTTCTGATAATATCCTCTTAGCACAGGGACTTTGGAGAAGACTGTGTCATGCCAGAGTGAAGGAAGGTGCTGTGGGAGCCAGTTACCTCCAGCTCCCTTGTCCTCCCTCCTCACTTCCTACCCACCAAGGGCAAGGAATTAAGCTGTTTTTATTTGTTCATCTACCCCAGCACAGGGCTTTGTATTGTGGGTAAAATATGTTACTAATAGCAGAGTCCCTGTTTTCTTTCTCCCTCTGCAAAGGATGGGAACTTAGAGATTTTGCAAGTGCATTCGGTAGTTAGCTCACCTTAGTAACCTTGCGACAAGATACTGGGTTTTGTGGGTGATAACTGATCTCAGACTTGAAATATTTTTAAGTTAGGAATCAATGGAGAACATGAAAGAATCAAACAAGGGAAAAAACTATCAAAATGTTATTTTTACTGTGGATGAAGCTGAATTCAATGAAGGGGTTCAGATATACAGACACTGTCAGGCTTCTCCCTGCTCACTTATCTTGGGAGAGTTTGATCCGTGGTACAGACTTGCCCAATATCACTGTCAGGAGAAGGGTGCCAAAGAAAGAAAAGGAGACAGACCACAATATGTTTAGTTATCAATACCCTAAGTCCACTCGGGAAACAGCCTCGGAAAGGTCAGGTTAAAGCCAGAGAGAGATTGGATGAGTTACTCAGTGCACATCTCAGCACAAAAACAGCAAAGAGGAAAAATGCCAATCTTCCTCTGGGGTAGGGGAATTCTGTAGTTGGTTTACCTCCATTGGCTTGGAAAGCCATTCTTCAAAAGATACGTAAGTATCTGGTGGGATCAGAAAGGGTGTTACTATTTCCATGCTGGCCAGGTAAGCAAAATTAAGAAAGACTCTCCCATTAAAATTAAGAAAGACTTCCTACTACAGCACAGATGTGAAAGTCTGAGCTTCCGTCCCCAGGGACTGTGTCACGGAGCAGAGGATGAGATGCCCCGGACTGGTAATGAACAGCCTCGACCACCTTCCCACACTCATTGCAGTGTCCCGTATGTAAAAATCTCAGCAAAAAATAATACACAGAGAGAGAGAGTGCCAGAAATGTATATTCAAGGGAAAAAACTATTAAAATTGTGACACTCAATGTGCTGATAGCAAGAAAGGAACTCAAACATGTGGAGCACCTCTTGCAGTTGCAAAAGTCAAACGTGACTTGAGTATGACCAGTTGAGTAAAGTTTTTTCCTTCCTTAAGACATGTGTACTTTTTTGGCATCCTCTGTATATATTTTTAATATTTTGCTAGTGTTTATACTCTGACCTCGTTCGATGTTATGTTATTAGCACACCTTATAAACAACCCATGTAGCTTACTCACTCCCAAATGTCACCCTGAATGTCATGAAGACATATGACCTTCCCCAGGTGGGGGAGGGGGGATTCAAAGACCAATTCTCTCTCTTTGCAGCCCGCAAGGGGGTCTTAGGATGTAACTCCATGTACAAACAAGTCTGTAAGTATTATGGCTAGTAAAAACTTTGGGCCAGTAAAAACCACCCTCTCCTTACTTCCTTTTGATCCCAAATACAGATTTTCAGCCATGGCAAAGCTAACTGCAGTGTATTTTGTGTTTTTTTCCTCCAACAGTGGCCTCAGTTGGATTTTATTTGCCAGCATCCTCATTCAGAAAAGAAAAATACCAGCCTCGTAGTTCTCTAAACCTATTAAACCCTATCAGCACCGGCTCTTCCTCCTATTTGTCCCTCTTCCAGGGCCCTGGCTCCAGCTTTCAACTGGATTAGCTCCATCTTTGCCCCCACTGGACAGGGGGAGTTCTTGCAGTTTATAAGGGTTGAGTTGGCCCAGAGCAAAAAAAATCTAAATGGCAGGCTTAGGGTTGCTGACAGGACAGTGCTGGCGATGACAAGAGCCCCAAACCTTGCAGGGGTTGCTTGCACCACCCTAGGATTGTAGCCCCTGCGAGGACTTAGAAGGGGACCCAGGGGGGTTGCCTTCTCATCTCTCCTCCAACCTACCTCAGAGAGACATGTGTCTCTTGTCTTCATTGATTTGGCGAGAGGAGGTTCTAAAACTTTCTTCTCTCTTAACACATTTTTTGGCCTTTACATTAAAAAGTCTTCCTAACGCCACACTTTCTTCACAGTCCTGTGGTTTTAAAGCCTGGGCATTCATGCAAACTATCAGAGACAAGACCAACAACTCTTCACACACATTTCAAGAAAGCCAGAGAAAAGATGTTGAATGGTATCACTACAAAGAAATTATAAATGTTTAGAGTGATAGATATAGTAATTACCATATGGTAATATGGTTATTATCCATCCAAAACATGTATATAATTATACAGTGTATGTGTGTATTGAAACATCACACCATAACCCTTGCCCCAAATTTGGATCCAATAAAAAGGAAAACCTTCAAGGAAAACAAATCTCAGCTTGGCCCATTTGGCAGGACTGTCCTCATCTGGGCTAGTAAGCAGTGAACAGTAAATAATCAGAGACTCATTCAATGGAGATAATTTTTTCTCTCTCAACCACTCTTATAAGGCCATCAGAACACTAGAAAACAAGCATTCTTCAACTAACTGGTTGATGTGTTTATCCTGTGGTATGTACATTTCCCCCCCTTAACTCCAGATAATCCCTCAGGCCTTTTTACTTCAAGTTCAGCAAGAGTCTAGGATTCCTTCTATGATAATACGGTTGTCTATACTATATGTCATATTTCTCCTACTGAGTTAGTGAAGGCCAAATTTACATTTTGCTTTTCCTCCTAATGTCCACAGCACCTGGAACAGCTGCTTGCATTTAGTGAGTGCTTGAAAACAAATGCATATTAAAGTCAACTGTGTAATTAAAGGGATTAATATGAGGTTATGGCTTAACACAAAGCAGCACGTCTCTTCCGTGGGAAGGTCATGTCCAAACCAACCTCCTGTGCTCTCTTCCCATCCAGCAGAATGAGACATGACACCTGATGATTCTCCTTCCATATCTTTCACAAAGAGACTCAGTGGGATCCACTGTTCCTGAAGCAAGACAGTGGAAGAGCAGTGCAGGGAGGTGATATAGTGACTACGTTAGAGATTACATAGGCCAGGAGATTGGACGATTGAGGCTCTGAGCAGAAAAATGAATTGGCTCAGTCCCCTGCTGGATGGTGGAAGATTCAGTGTTAGGCTCCACTTCTGAGTCTCAGTTGAATGCTCTTTCTGCTGCACAATGTTATCAGCTCATGATCATAAAATAATTTTCAACCTGAGTTAGAAGGAAAATGATTTTCTGGCTATTATATTATTAAACTCCCATTCCTTCAATTATTAAAGTACTTAAAATTGTACTCTTTTAACACTGTTATCATAGATATTAATAATAAAGCTAAAAAATAACTCCAGGACCTCATTCACTGAATATAGATGTTCAGACATATCCCATGACCAGACATGTCCCCCAAGCATAATGACCAGTTAAGTAAAAGCATGCTCCAACCCTGTGGCTCTGATCCTTTTCCCATTATAATAGGATTATAAGGTATTTAACTTGTGCTCCTAATATTGGAACCAGATTTGCTCTTTCACCATAGAAGTCCTTTAAAGAACAGCCCAGGGCCAGTGGGTCTTATCATTTATCACTTGTTTCAAGGGCTTTGACTTTGATCTAGGGATAATTTGGTATATTTGAAAGTGGAATAAGCCTTTTGTCTAATCTGGGGAACAAAGTACAGAATCCAGCAGCCGGAAGTCTTGGGTTTATTTTGCTTAGGCAAACCCATGAATTCATCATCACTTCAGGGAGAAACAAAGAAGGGGTTTCAGGAAGCCATTCCCAGCTGTTGGGTATTCATTAAAAACACACACAGAGAAAGCCTTGCTGGTTTATTTTTATTTATTTATTTATTTATTTTTTTGAGACAGAGCCTCAAGCTGTCACCCTGGATAGAGTGCTGTGGTATCAACCTCCAACTCCTGGGCTCAAACGAGTCTCCTGCCTCTGCCTCCCCAGTAGCTGGAACTACAGGCACCTGCCACAACGCCCGGCCATTTTTTGGTTGCAGTTGTCATTGTTGTTTGGTAGGCCGGGCTGGATTTGAACCCGCCAGCTCAGGTGTACGTGGCTGGCGCCTTGGCCTTTTGAGCCACAGGCACCGAGCCAGCCTAGCTGGTTTGAGAAGTGCTGGTGACCCAGATCCCAGCAGATGAGGAGAGGCAGCATTCCTCTCTGTCAGCCAGTTTCAGGGATATCAGAACCACCTTCTCCAGCTCCCTGAAACGTGGTCTGGTCTGGCAATCTTGATAGACTCTCCTAAGGTTCTAAGGTCTTACTTTAGCACGAGGGAGGAGAGTATAGGTTGTCAGAATGACATCTGATTCCCTTTCTGAATAGGATTTGAGGAGCTTATGTCTTAGCAGAATGAAAAACATATGCACTCAGCTCCATTCAGGATCTGCTTGGATTTACCCAGAGACTAAGGAATACAGACTTTTCTTGAACTTTAAGGACAGGTAAACTCAATATCTAAAGTCGAGATCTGGCTCAAATGGTATTTTTTCATATTATTATTGTTTCTTATAGTTGTATTATAATTCTCCTTCTGAACTGATAGATTATGCTATTACATGATATGTTTAAGATTTTACCCATTGCTTCACATATTGCTGATTTAAAATACCTATTCTATAGGTTAAAAAATTAGATTTTAAGCCTTTAAAATGCCATGCCTACCTTGAGTTTAAAATTGTTTTTGGAGAATTCTACCTCTGCTTCAATTGAATTTGCTCCCTCTGTGACCTTACAGGGCATGGTGGCTCCTTCCTGTAGTCCTAGCACTCCATAAAGGCAAGATGGGAGGATCACGTGAGGCCAAGGTCCCAGCCTGAGCAAGAGCAAGACCCCATCGGGGACAGAAAATAGAAAAGTTAGCCGGATGTGGTAACCCTCACAAGTGGTTCCAGCTACTTGAGGGGCTGAGACAGGAGGATTGCTAGACCTCAGGAGTTTGAGGTTGCAGTGAGCTATGATGATGCCACTGCACTCTAGCCTAGGACATGCAGCAAGACCCTGTCTCAAAACAAATGAACAAACAA
Source organism: Arctocebus calabarensis (assembly GCA_963573935.1). Taxonomy (NCBI): domain Eukaryota; kingdom Metazoa; phylum Chordata; class Mammalia; order Primates; family Lorisidae; genus Arctocebus; species Arctocebus calabarensis. The sequence continues at coordinate 28,010 of CAUYON010052750.1, forward strand.
ACGAACAAACAGAAAATCTGAGTACTAGATGTGATGGAAGTGCTGGGAAAATGGGGCCTAGTTTTATTGTTATCTTTATTGCTTTATTCTGTTTTTATTACATTTTTACAAAGTGTTTTAAAATGTACCTGCTCTAAGAGGAAAGAGATATGGGACACTTGATTTTCTAAAAGGGAGATTACCAACATCCTATAGACAAAGGTGAAATCAGTATCAATGATCCATTATTAAGGTCAGTTAATTGTTAATTTAAATTGTAATTAATTACACTTATCTAGCATCTTATGTAATTTTAAATAAATATTTTCTAACTTGGAGTGATTAGAATGTTATACCCATATGTACATCTAACTTGTAGCAGATGTGGGGGCAGACCCTGAGTATTTCTACTCACATTTCTGTATCTTTACAACACACTTTGGTTTAAGCAGAATCATTTTCTCCAGATATTAAAGTGGGTTTTGACTCATAATCAAGATTTCAATTTCTTTCAGTGTAGAAATCCTTTCATATATATATATGTATATACCTGACACCTTGTTCAGGTCCTATCTTCCCAGTTCGATGATACCAGCCATTGAGTAGATTTCCTAGGCTCTCTCTAAATGTTTAAAATATCACACGCTTCCAGCCATGCTTCAGTGGATAACAGCAGTGAGTTATTTTAGAAAGAACACCCTGAGATACCATCTAACTCCAGTGAGAATGGCCCATATCACAAAATCTCAAAACTGCAGATGCTGGCGTGGATGTGGAGAGAAGGAAACACTTTTACACTGCTGGTGGGACTGCAAACTGATACAACCTTTTTGGAAGGAAGTATGGAGACCTCTCAAAGAACTCAAGCTAGACCTCCCATTTGATCCTGCAATCCCATTACTGGGCATCTACCCAGAAGGAGAAAAATTTTTTTTATTATAAGGACACTTGCACTAGACTGTTTATTGCAGCTCAATTTACAATTGCCAAAATGTGGAAACAACCTAAATGCTCACCAACCCAGGAATGGATTAATAAGCTATGATATATGTACACTATGGCCATTAAAAAAAATGGAGACTTTACAGCCTTTGTATTAACCTGGATGGAAGTGGAACACATTATTCTTAGTAAAGCATCACAAGACTGGAGAAGCATGAATCCCATGTACTCAAGTTTGATATGAGGACAATTAATGACAATTATTGACACGGTGGGGGTGAGGGAAGGGGAGAGCAGAGAGAGAAAGAATGAGGGAGG
>CAUYON010052752.1:0-18538 GCA_963573935.1 Arctocebus calabarensis
ATGGATGGATGGATGGATGGATGGATGGATGGATGGATGAATGGGTAGTGGGGTGGGTGGGTGGATGGATGGATGGACGGGTGGGTGGGTGGGTGGGTGGGTGGATGGATGGATGGATGGATGGATGAATGGATGGATGAATGGGTAGTAGGGTGGGTGGGTGGGTGGATGGATGGATGGGTGGGTGGATGGACGGATGGATGGACGGACGGACGGACGGACGGACGGATGGACGGATAAGGTTAATGGGTATATGGTTAAGTGGAGGATAGATGGTTAGGTGGGTGGCCAGGTAGATGGATGGATGGATGGATGGATGGAAGGAACATAGGTAAATAGATGAGTGGGTAGGTATGTGGCTAGGTGGGTAAGTGTAGGGGGTAGATTAATTAATCTACATGGCCCCAGCACAGGGCTGGCAAAGAGCATGGGATGAGTTATGACTGTGCCAAAAACATTCACCCTGAGAAGGGCTTTAGGAGATGGAGAAAGCTTGCCTGAGATCATCTTGCAAGTCACTAGCTATGCTGGGAGTTTCCCACTGTAACAACCAAGGTACATGTCCCTCTTGACACAAGTACTTTCACTCCTGTGTCCTCCTTTACCCTCAGGCCTGAGATTCTGCCCTTCCTTGCAGAGAAGGGACAGGCAAAAGGGACTAAGAGAGAGACAGACAGAAACAGGGACAGATAAGCACTGGGGAGAGGATGAGAGTGAAACAAAGATGTAGAGAAACGGAGACCAACAGCCAAGCAGACAGACAGACAGGCAGGCAGGCGAGGCTGGGCCACAGCCGACCTGGGCTCCTCGGCTGCCGCAGAGCCTGGAAGGAGGCACCAACCAGGGGAGTGGACGGCCCAGCCTCTCCATGACTCCCTCAGGCCTGTGCTGTGTCCAATTTATTTGCACGGGCTTGAAATTTAGGAATTTCTCAGGTCTGCCAGTGAGGTGGCTGGTGTGTAGCAAACAGCAGGGTCTGTCCCAGTATGGGTATAACTGTGGGACCCCCTCCAAGGCTGTCAGCCACCACTGCCAAAGCAAAGAGGGACAGTCAGCAGGACCAAACTCTGGACTCCAGAGATTGAGATCAAAGCTCAAATTTGAACCCAACTCTCTTCGAGGTTGCTAGGGAATGCAAAGCCCAGGACCCTCTGAGCAGCAATGTTTTCATCTGCATAACTGGCCTAATCACAGCAGCCTCTCAGCAATACCAGGGGGGAGACAATGTAAAGACCTTGGCACTGAAAACTACGGCCACTCAATAAATGTTTAATAAAAAAGACAAATTACTAGCCCCTACTACTCTAAAGCTCTCACAGCTCCTCAAATCTGTCCATTCCTTTGCAAAGGCTGTTCCTTCTGCCAGGCATACTTTCCATTCCCTTAGCAAACTCCTACTCATCCCTAAAGACCCAGCTCAATATCCCCTCCTGTAGGAAACATTTCCTCAGAGTTCACCACTGCCTCTGTGACCTCCTGCACCTTGCATATGGAATTCCTTGATCTTCAGAGTTTCCAGACAAGGAAGGTAGAAAACATGAGAGGTTTAAAGCAAACCTCTTATGGGGCAGTGGTGGCTGATTGCTTTGGGGGGCCTGACTCTGCTGTTTGCTACACACTGGGGCTGGGTTGAGGTCAGGACCCCCCTCCCCTAGCCTCCACTGCTTCTCTACAACTCCCTATATTAACATGAACCACTCCAGATTGTGAATCGCTGCTGTCACTCATGCGAGAACGTTCTCACATTCTGTTTGGATGGATCCACCACGTGAGATAGGGACAGGAAGAGAAGTGTGCTGGCTGTGAGTGGGGGGCCTGGGATCTCCTGCTAAAAGTACCCCAGTGTTCCTCTGGAGATCCCCCTCCTACCCCCAGCTATGTTGAGTGCTAGATGGCCAATGAAAGGTCTCGTGGCCACCCCCATCCACAGTGAATAGTCAGTATGGCTGCAAGATCTAGTCCTAAGGACCCAAGCTAAAGCTCCGGGGAAGGAGGGCTGCCTGGCTCTCAGGCTGTGCACCCGCCTGACAATGCTGCACCGTGGGGAACAGGAGCGTGAGAGATGGAAACACAGTCCTGACAGCACCTGATGACCCCTAGATGCAGCCATGCCGGAAGCTAGTGCCAGTGCTTTTTAGTTCCATGATATTTTTGCTTAAATTGTACTTTCTATCACCTACAATCAAAATAACCTGACATTTGGGAAAATAAAAAAAGAATAACACCTTTCTTCTGTTAGTGGCTGACTTGACCTCAAGAATGAGTTTCTGGAGTTAGGAAACTTGGTCGTTGCAGTAGACTCTTTGTGGGGAGGCAGGCTGCTTCACCTGTCCCCATTCTCAGGGAATGGCTCCCAACACGCCCCTGGAGCCACATCAGTATCATGATTACCTGACTCATCCTGATCATGGCTGATTAGCCCAGGGAAGACATTTTAATGGAAATAAAAGAAAGGGCGGCTCAGCACCCATAGCACAATTGTTACGGCCCCAGCCACATACAAGGGTGAAAGGTTGGAATCCGGCCTGGGCCAGCTAAACAACTGCAACAAAAACAAAATAGCCGGGAATTGTGGTGGACACCTGTAGTCCCAGCTACTTGGGAGGCTGCGGCTGGGCAATCACTTAAGCCCAAGAGTTTGAGGTTGCTGTGAGCTGTGACGCCAGGGCACTCTACCAAGGGCAACATAGTGAGACTCTGTCTGAAAAAGAAAAAAAAGCCCATCTGTGATGGAAGAAACGGTGAGCTCTGAAGCCTCCAAGCTAAGGATGGGCGCATTTCCTGCCACGTGGTGGACCACAGAGAAAAGCAGAGACCAAAGGAAGACGGGGCATGAGGGAGTCCTGGTGGTTGCAGCTTTGCCCAAGGCCAACGGGCCACTAGTCCTTCCCAAGACACAGAGAGGCTGTGTAAAGGAGGCAACCAACAGGCCCACTCGAAGCCAAGAATGCAAAAGTGACTGGGAGGACCGAGCCCAGGTCACAGTGGGCTACTTCGCCATACACTGAGGCCCAGCCAGCCCCATGGGAGCCCCCAACATCTGGAGCCGAGGAGGGGTCACCCATCCCCCCACCCCATGCACAGGAAGCCATAGCCATCCCTGGGGGTGAACCTGGGCCAGGCCTGTCCTGTGGGGTCACGGTGGGGCACTTCAGGGACAGCCAGCCGGCACTCCAATCTTTCCATCCTTAGCAGTTCATTAAACTACAGGGTGTCCCAAAAATCACCCCTAAAGCTGCCATACATAGGGAAAATGGGAAATTGTGGCTACATGTATTTTTATTTACAAAATCTTCATAACAGAATTCTACACAATACTCCCTACGTGTTGGCCACCTCTTTGTAAAATTCTGTAGTGAGTATTTTGTAAAAAAAAGGTCCATTTGGCTACAATTTCTCATTTTCCCTATATATGGCGACTTCAGGGGCAACTTTGGGGACACCCAGTAGTCTGTTACAGTCTGGGCATATATGTCCCCCTCAGATTCCTATGTTGAGGCTCTAACCCCAGTGGAATGGTTTCAGGAGGTGGGGCCTCCTATTAAGGGGTGTGGATGAGGCCGTGGGAGCGGGGCGATTAACGTCCTTATCAGAGAGACCAGAGCTGTCTCCCCACGCCATGTTGATCACAGCAGGCAGGACGCACACGAAAGCTCTCACCAGGAACCAAATCCAGGGCACCTGATCCTGGGTTCTTCCAGCCTCCAGAACTGTGAGAAATAAACCTCTCCTTGTCCACTCCCCACTCTGCGGTATATTGTAATAGCAGCTGGGCCGACTACCACAGTCTCAGGCACAGAGCGGAGGTTGCCACTGCCTGAGCACGGGGGCCAGGCTGGGAGAGGACACCCCTGCTGGATTTCTGCAGCCTCCTCAAGGAGGCCCCGAGAGATGTAAGGGGTGCAATGGCCAGCCAGAGGGGCTGGGGACGGCTATGCACAGAGATATGGATTTCAGGGACAGGAGTTAAGGACCAGTGGCCCTTGGTGAGGAACTGTCCCCCTTCCAAGTCTCTTTGAAGCAATGAGCCATTGGAGAACATCTCTGTGCAGCACAGGTATGCCTCAACATCTCTCGGACGCTTGCCAGCCATCCCGTTAACAAAGACAAGGTGCGGCAAGACTGACTCGTGCCCAGGCCGAGGCAGGGAGCAGAAGGTGCCTGGGGTTCCAAGTGCTGCTTTGTTAATGCCACATGTATTTTGATTGGTATAGCTGATGGAGGGCAAGTGGTCCTGATTTCTATCTACAGCTGTGATAAAAGGTTTCCTTAATTTAAAGTTAAGTGTAAGCGAAACAGAGGCGGTTTTGTTTTTTTAAAATAACATGCTGTAAAGGTGGAGGCGGTGGGAGGAAAGGTCATCTCACCTCATTAGAAGAGGAAACCCACACCCACTGGCTCTCTCCGGCCAGGGCATAGGTCTCCTGAAGACCATAATGAGACAATAGCCAGCAGCCACCAGGGCCCCTGGGGCGCCCATGGGTCAGAGAAAGCAGTGGAATCAATTTGCTTCCAAGGCCATGCAGGGGAAGAGATAAGGGACCCTGAAATGCTCCCCAGCACCAAGCCATGAGGATGGTTGTGTACCCTTGTTCCCAAGGATTAGGGAAGCTAAGAATCTACAGAGATGAGGGGGTCTGCTGTGACAGCATGTCAGAACCCAATGAGGGTATGACTAGCTGTGCCTTCCATGGGAGAGCACGTGTCAAGAACGCCCATCCCATGCCCTGACTTGCGGGGTCCCAGCCTGCCCCCTCCACACTCTTCCTCTGATGCCTTCCCCAGGGTTGGGGTCTCTCCTCACCGCCCTCCCCTGGCTCCTACTGCCCTCAGGGCTACCGCTTAGTCCACAGACCACAGACCTATGGAAGCTGGGGAGGCAAGTTCAGGGGTCCTGTGAGTTCTCCACTGGAAAAAAATTTTTTTAATATTGTATTTTCAAAGCTGACTCAGGACCAAGGCTAGGGCTAGGAATTCAGGCCAGGATGGGGGTGCCAGGCTAAGGTGGGAAGAACTCTGGAAGGCTTATCATACACTGATATGCCCTGTGCACAAGGCCAAGAGCTGTCCCCCACACACATGGCTTCTCATTACCAGAAGAGAGAAAAGTGACAGAAGAGATGGGCCACCACATGCAAAGATCACCTAACACGAACTCAGCAGCACTTGCCTAGAGTGTGCCTAAGAGTCATCCTCTGGGCTTTCACAGCAACCCTGCTGGGGCACTGCCCCTAGGGGTCTTTACAGATGGAGAGCTGAGCTGGGAGAGAAACTCCATGCCTCCCTCATGCCTGGCTGGGTCCCTGTCACACTTTGGAGGGCTCTCCCCATCTCAGACCATTCCTGGGCACCAAGTGTCAGCAGAGCTCAGAGGACCATCCCGGATTCACAGATGAGCAAACGACAGCCCAACAAGGTGAGAGGCAGGCGACAGCAGGATCCGCTGAGGCCGAGGCCTCCCCTGGCACAGGGCGCTCGCTGCCTACCCACTCTCTCCCAGCCGGGGCAGGTGGGCGGCACCACTTCCTCGCCGGCCACCTACAATACAGCCCCTCAGAAAAGCCGGGCTCCCCACCCTTGAGGAAGGAAATAACCTTTCTCCAAACCAGCCTTTCTTTCCAACAAGCTCCATATATGAGAAGAGAAGGAGGCATTTTTGCAACGTTTCCAAATTCCAGTAACTCTGAGGACAATGGTGCAAAATGACGCATGACTTGACCTACGAGAGGCCTTGGGAAAGGACGTGCCCAAAGGAGGTGAATTAACAATGTAGGTGTGGCGAGGGCGCTCGCCAGAGCAGAACCCGGAGGTGGACGGAGCTGGCTCTGTCCCAGGCCTTCCTCCTCTCGCTGTGTGACTGCATCGAGGCACATGCCTCTCCGAGCCTCAGTTTCCCTGCCCTGTCCCCTTCACAGGCCTCCTGCTGGCCATCTTGCCTCCTAGTTGTTCCCATGGCTTCTGTGTTCTACAAGAGGATGGCACCAACAGAGCGTTTCAGAACTACCTGTGCAGGGGTGTCTGGGGCCCTTGGGGTGGCCTTAGGCAGGACCCTGTGTCTGGCAGGGCCATTGGCATAGGGCCACACGGGGCTACTGAGCAATTCAGGGGCTGCTAACCCAGAAACCCCAACTCCACCAAGCCCTGGGCTGCTCCCCCACAATACCCAGCAGGGTTCCTAACCCTCCCAGGCTGAAGCTGAGAATCCACTACTCCCCACTCCCCCTAAGGCCCAGCTGAGGGCCCAGCCTGCTGGGGTCAGGATCAGATTCTGGTCTATCAGGAAGACAGCGTTCTGCAGCCCGGAGTCCAGAGGGAGCCCAGGGAGGCAGAGCTGTCTACACCCACATGGCCACCTGGACAGCCCACACTCAGGGTTCCTGGGGAGGGTAAGGGATGACTGAGGGCTGCTCAGGGCTAGAGACGAAGCTCGGTGTTCGTGTCGACATTCGGGGGGGACTCTCAGCCTTTCCCTGGCCTCCCCTCTTTCTCTCACTCCATTTCCAGTCCGTAGAGAAGTCCTGGAAGCCCCACCTTCAAAATAAGTCCAGATCTAACTGCTTCCGACCTCCAGTCCTGCCAGCAGTCTAATCTGAGCACCAGCTTCTCTCCCCTGGATGTTGCTGTGGGACACTTGGTGCCACCCTCCAGCTTGAGCTGTGGGGGAGGCTCCCCAGACCAGAGTTCCCAACAGCAACTTGACACACCGGGACCAGCCCCAACCTCTTCCCCGGCCACCCTACTCCTCCACCCCCTCACCCATGTCCTGTCCTCCAGCTGTGCACAGTCATTTGCACCTGCTGTGCTCTCTGTCTTAATGTCCCCGCCCTCAGCAATGCCCACCACTGGGTTGCTACCTCAACTGTCACTGTACCTGAGACAGACCAAACTGCACCAGCTTTCCCCGCCCTCCTCACACACACGGTCAGCACAGGACACGACAGTGAGCATCAGTCTCTCTCCTATCTGTGCCCCGCCCAGAAGCAAGCTCTGTGTGGGTAGAGGACACTGACATGGCCCAGCAGACACTTAGTTAATATCTGCCGAACGAAGGCAAGTGTGCTCCCCTTTCCCCTTCCCAACAGCCAGGGAGGTAGAGAGTGTCACACCCATTTTACAGAGGAAGAAACTGAGGCTCAGAGGGGTGACTCACTGGCCCCATGGGTATGTGAGTAGCAAAGCCAGGTTATGAACCTTGTAGAATGCCAAAGGGGAACTTACCTGCACCCAGCTGCTCCCTGTCCCCTAGGGCCTGGACCTGTCACTAAATTCCAGGTCAGTAGAGCAGGCAGAAAACAGACTCAAGACAGAATGTTTTTTGTTTTCTGGGTTTTTTTTTTATTTTTTGAGACAGAGTCTCACTTTGTGACCCTTGATAGAGTGGCCTGGAGTCATAGCTCACAGCAAACTCCAACTTTTGCACTCAAGAGATTCTCTTGCCTCAGCCTCTCAGGTAGGTGGGACTGTAGGCGCCTGCCACAACGTCCAGCTATTTTTAGAGACAAGGTCTCATTCTGGCTCAGGCTGGTCTCCAACCTGTGAGCTCAGGCAATCCACCCACCTTGGCCTCCCAGAGTGCTGGGATTACAGGCACAAGCCACGAGGACATCAAGACAGAATGTTAAAGGTGGTGATGCCCAACCCAGGAAGAGCCCCTAACTCAAACCACTAGAAGGAAAAACACCCACAGGAAAACAGGTGAAGGAAAAGGGGGAGAGAGTCTTTTGTCTCTTGGCCAAACTTTGCAAAAAGTGACTTTAGTACCATATAATTTTAATCACAGTGGAAAATTTCACACACCATGCCAGGAAGAAGTCTGTTCAAAAACGAGGTCAGTTAACACAGGGTATTATTCTAAAACCATCTTAAACACTTTCACTTGAAACTCACAAATGAACATTCACCCACCAATTGCTTTTTCATTTCATTCCACATAGACAGGCCATACAGCGACATGGCTCAAAACCCAGAGAATATAGCAAGCACACAGTGGGAAGACTTACCTCCCCTTGTACCGTCATCCCACCAACCCCAGGTGACGGATGACAGGTAACCACTGAAACTAGCTCTTGGTTTATATATGCACATAGAAGCACATAAGAATTTACATTTATTTTACACCAGAGGTATCATACTTTACACACCATCCAGCACCTGTTCTCTCCTCTTACAGCGGTTCTCAACCTGTGGGTCGCGACCCCTTTGTAACAATGAAAATACATCCTGTATATCAGATATTTACATTATGATTCATAACAGTAGCAAAATTACAGTTATGAAGTAGCTAGGAAAATAATTTTATGGTTGGGGGTCACCACAACATGAGGAACTGGGTCGTGCCATTAGGAACCACTGTAACAGATCTTGAAGCTCTTGTGTCTTCACTGTTCACAGTTGCACAGTGCTCCCCTGGAAGCATGTCTGTCCGGCTAGCATGCATTGCTTAGAGCTCAAGGTCCACCATCTGGCTGGTCTCCCCACTGGTCTGTAGTTTCTTAAGGCAAAACATGCCCCTGGCACAGGGCTGGCAGGGCATTGGCTCTTGTGAATGGTGAGCAGACAACTGGGCTCTGCCAACACCCCTCTCAGAGGCACAAGGCCTCTTGACCTGGCAGCTAGCAAGGGTGTCTTACAGGAGAAAGCAGACCTCACTGCTCCCTGGCTTTCAAACTTCCCTGCCCCACCCCTCTCCCTCATTCTCCCCTCTCTTGCCAATTCTAGCCTCCTTCCTATTTCTGGCCCTCACACACCAAGTAGATCCCCCCCCAGGGCCCTTTGCACTAGGTATCCCCCCTTGCCACTCCTGACGTAGCTCAGAAATCCCCTCCTTAAAGCGATTCTCCTGCCCCACTGGGTCTCGCTATCTGCCTGGCTATACATCCTTTACAACATAATTCTTCATTCAATTCACTTGTTGATTGGCCCACCCCTCCTCACCTCTCCAAGTAACTGCACAGGAGCAAAGACGGTGTTCAGGCTTATCCTGAGCATGGGCTACTTGGACCACACCCAGCCCCAGATGACCACACAACTCCCACATCAGCCCAGGAGAGCCAAGCCGCCAGCAGCAGCCCATGCCTGATATAGCTGCTCCTGATGCCCCCACCCCCCAGGTTGGCAGAGTACTGCACCCAGAATCCTGTCCCAGGCTGGAACTGGATCCCAGGGAAAGGCTGTCAGCAAGGGAAGGCCACTCGGAATTCAGAAAGCCAAAGAGGTGGGCCATGCCTCCTGCACGAAATTCTCAGAACTCCATGCTCACCACAAAACCATGAGCACTGGAAAACCATCAGAAGCACCCACTTTACAGAAGGGGAGACTGAGACCCAGAGAAGGGAGGAACAGCCTAAGGGCACACAGCAGCCAGCCCCAAGCTTTCTTCGTGACCTCATGCAGCCAGGCCCAGTACCTTCCTCCCCAGCAGGAAAGACAACAAAAAAGCTGTAGTCTGCCTCTCCGGGAGGCCCAAGGAAGAGGCCAGGGCTGCCCGCCACCCCCAAGTCCCAAGTGCCACTCGCAGGAGACAAACAACCAGGAGGCCACACGTCACAGGAACATTTAGTGTACATGAGTTCTTTTGTCAGGAGACAAAAGAGCACCCAGCCACAGGAACCGGGACTCAGAACAGTGCAGCGGCTGCCCACCCATGCCACCCACTCAGCAGCTGAAGGAGCCCAGGCTGGGACCGACTACAAGATCAGACAATTACCAAACAATTAAGCTTGTGAACTCACCCTGGGAAAAGTGCTGCGTACCTTTACGACTGAATATCACTACAGTCACCTTCAAAGTGACTTCGAAGATAGTCGCTGGTGCCACCACCTAGTCCACCCTTCAAAGCACTTTTTCTAGGACGAGTTCTCTAACTTAATTGTTGGACCTCATATGCCTCTGTCTGACTGCAGCGTCCCCAGATCCCACTCTGCGTGGTAGCTCGCGTGCCAAGGCCAACTAGGAGTTTAAAGGGAAAATGCCCACACTCCACAGCCCCAGAATGCAAAGCCACATTGCATCCGGTATCCAAAAAGACACACCCCTATGGGCCTGAGGCCTCTGGGACTCACCCCGAGAATCATGATCTCCCCCTGGTGGTCCTGGGGCCACAGTGAATGTGGCCATGAAGACCCAGAAGTCCTGCCTGAGGTTTACCGCCTATGAAAAGGATCCTTAATGGTAGGCCAGCACCAGCTTCACTTTAGGCCCTGAATTTAGCTCCACCCTGCGCCTCACAGAGAACAGTTAGCTTACCTCAGTCATGCCTGGGCACTTACTGTGCTCCGACTGTATGTCAGATAGGAGTGGGAGAAGGGAATTCTCTCCAAGGCCAAGGTGAGTCCTTCCTCTGATGAGAGAGGGCAGGAGCTTTCTTGAAACTGAGAAAATCTGGGACTGGAACCCCAGACCTCCCACTTGCTGGCTGGGAACCCTTTCCAGCCTTCCTTCCCCCACCTGCAAGATGGGCAAAAATCCTGCCTTGAAGAATTGGTGTCTAGACCAACTGGGAGAACATCTGGCATGAGTCCTTGTCTTCCTCCAGGGGGACACCAGGCCACTGTCCCAGTAGAGAGTACTTGCCATCACTACCAAGCTGTCCTGCTGTCCAGGCCCCTGGGTACCACTCACTGCTCCAATGACTAAGGCCTTGAGTGGTCCAACACTCGCCTGAGGCTTCCCCAGCCATGGGTGCCACCCTTGAGGAGAGCAATGAAGCAAAAACAGCCCAATTTGCTCGGCAGACATGGCCAGCATAGAGGCCTCTGCAGGCTGGGCAGGAGCAAGGGGCAGCAGGCGGTCAGCACTGGCAGACCCCAAACTGCCAGAATTTGTGCTTTTTCAAGAGAAGACGGAAATCCAGACTGCCAATTGGTAAATGCTGACAGCTAATTAATTTTTTAAAATAATACTAACATGGTAAGAGCCAAATAAAACATGCAAGGCCAACCACAGCCTCGGCTGGCAGAGTAAGATTCTTTGACTTCATCCCCAGCCCACTCCCCCATCACAGCTCTGATGCATGAGGGGAGGCCAGGAGGTCGGGGTGGCACCCAGGACAACAGCTCCCTGTACCTACCCCCCCCCCCACGGGGAGGCTTTACTGCACTTTGCACATGGGGACAGTCACTCAGCCCCAGTCACTCAGCCACAAACACACCCACTCTGTGCCAGGCCCCAGAGAACACTGCCCAGCTGCCATACACTTATCGGGGTTTCCTCCAAGACCAACGTTCTTCTTCAGGGGGGTTCAGGGTAGACACAAGCCAAATGGTCCACTTTCCTTTTCCTCTTTTTGGCCTGTCACAGCGACACCTGCTGGCCCAGACAAGCTTTGGCTGGGCCAGAGAGGCCATCACACAGCTGAGGTGGGTGAGATCTTGTGACAGCCAAGAGTGGAGGGGAAGGTACCCCTACATGGCAGGTTGGGGCAGGGGGAGGGAAGAGGATGCAGAGGGTAGACAGGAATGAGGCCCCCCTGTTGAGGCTGAGCCTCTCACCCACCCCATGCTCTCCGCAGCCACCCCAGCCCCACAGTTGGCCAAGAGCAACCCCTGCCTCCTGCCACCACCCGCACGGCTTCAGCTTCTAATCCCCTTCAGATAGTGGTGGATGGCACAGGCACTGGGGCTGTGAAGTCCTAGACGTCTGTGACAGTATGTGGGGGACTCACAGGTGTGTGACACTCCCAGAGTGGGACTGTTTGTGACTTTATGTGAGGGACACATGGGGACATGTGCTGGAGACATGTATGTGACAGCCACCCCTGTATGATAGACGTGTATGCCTGAGTGTCAGGGGGCGTAACAGAGACGGCACTGCTCGTCTGAGAGGTCCCTGTGCTTGTGTGTCTGAGGCATGGAGGCGCCAAAGGGACGTGTCCAGGAGGTGAGTGCGAAGAACCCCAAGGAGAGATTCTGGACTGGGGGTGGGGATGAGCGCTGGACGGGAGAGGGGACAACGAGCGACCCAAGTAGAGAGCAACTATGGCAGCGTGCAGGACTCCTGCTGGAGTGTGATGGTGTGACTGGTGGGGCAGGTCAGGTCAGGGGTGGTGCCAGACCTAGAGGCCCCAGTCATCCAACTAGGCGATGGTGACCCGGCCTCTGCGCGAGGGACAGTGGGACCCCGGGGGGATTAGCAGAGGGAAAAGGGGTGATGACCGGCGGGACCTGGACCCAGGAGCTTGGGGAACCCATCTCCGGGTGAGAGGAGGAACTAGGGTGGCAAGACCCGCTCGCAAACCCTCCCAGCTCCCACCCTAAGCCGGCCTCAGTGTCCACATCTGTACAATGGGGCGCGGCGCTCAGGGAAAGGCCCCGCCCTGGAAGAACGAGACCTGGACCGGCCGGAGGCACGGATGGAAGCGTGGGTCGCTCGCGGGGCGCGCCGGGGTCGGCGGAGCCCGCAGAGCGTCGCAGAGCCCCCAGCCTTGCGCGGGAAGCGGCGGGCTGGCGGGGCGCGGCGCAGGCTGGAGATGCAGACCCAGGCGGGAGGTTTCCCTGTGCACTCACCGCAGGCGACTCCGCGCGGCGTCAGTCCGTCGGTGGGTCAGCGGGTAGGTCCGCCCGGCAGTCTGCGCCTCGAGAGCCCGGGCGCCCCCAGGCTGTGTGCGGAGCGCGGCGGGGCGGAGGCGCGGAGGGGCGGGCCGGGCCGGCGGGCCCCCTCCCCTGACTCCGCCTTCGCCTCCGGGGCGGGGTCTCGGTCGCCCGCCGGGAGGGGGCCCGGCCCGGCAGAGCAGGGCAGCGGGGCCTCCCTGCGCGTGCATTGCGCAGCCCCCTCTCTCCCACCCAACCTAAACCGTGAGCTCCAGATCCGGCACTGCTGCCCACGGGCTTAGGGGCTTTGGCCCGGCCTCCTCAACTCGCCCGAACCTCCCTGCCCCCTCGTGGGAGATGAACCCTGCAACTTTGGGCACATTATGAGGGCCTGCAGCGCAGGGGTGGGAAACTGCCGAGAAGAGAAGAAGGCCCGTCAGAGGCCAGATAATCCCCCCACACGCAAACACCTACTACCCTGGGGGTTCCCACGCTGCCCAGCCTCCTGCACACGCACGGCTAATGAAGGCCTGGACCCTGACACAAGACCGCAGGACAAAAGTCCCTTCCCTAGGACCACCTTAGGGTTCCAAAGCCAGCCAGGCCCCCGGAAAGGCAGGCTCTGGGAATTCTGTCCTTCCATCTCTATCTGCCTGACTGCCTTTGCTTTTCCATCGGAGTCTTTTATTCACATGGTGTAAAATTCACCATTTTAACTTTGTTAAAGTATGCATACAATTGGATGGTATTTAGAATATCCAGTTTTCTCTTTTGTTATCTTAGTCTCTCTCTCTCTGTCACTATAACTGGATCTGTGTCTTTTGATTTTTCATTCAGATGGTCCCTGTCCTGTCTCTCTTAGGCCGTCTCTCATTCTTCCCCCAAACTGTGTCTCTCTGTCTAGGTCTCTTTCTGTGTTTCCAGCTCTGGGTTTGTTTGTTTGTTTGTTTGTTTGTTTAGACAAGGTCTAGCTCTGTCACCCTGGCTAGACTGCAATGGTGTCATCATACCTCACTGAAACCTCAAACTCCTGAACTCAAACAATCCTCTTGCCTCCCAGAGGCCATACCACCACGCTCAACTAATTTTTATCAAGGGTCTCCCTCTTGCGAAGGCTGCTCTCGAACTCCTAACCCCAAGTGATCCTCCTACCTCAGCCTCCCAGAGTGCTAGCATTACAGGCATGAGCCACTGCATCCAGCCTCCATCTCTAATTAATGTCAGTCTCTCTCTCAGTCTCATATGTGTCCCTCTGAGTCTCTGCATCTCCCTCCGACTCGCTCTGTGTCACTCTCAGTTCTGGGACCACATTGTCTAGGAGCCAAGGCTCAGAATCACCTCCCAGCCCTGTCCAGAGATACACGGCGCAACAGCTGGTGTCACAGCCAAGAGTGTGCCCCACCCCTACTTCAGGGGCTTCCCTGCAGCCCAGGACAGGGGGGAGGCAGACAAGAACAATGCAGGGAGAAGGGAAACCACCTGGCCCAGGTTACACAGCTGGGAGAAAGTGAAGCCCATTGGCTCTGATAGGGGAAAGAGGAGCTGAAGCCTGAACTGAGAACCTGGGCCCAGCCCAGCCCACCTTTCTGCCTAACCTTGAGCAGGCCCCTGCACTTGCCAGGCCTTTTCCCCATTGGAGCTTATTCTCTCTCAAGGTCTTTGTACTTGCTGTCCCCTATTCCCCCAGATCCGCATGGCTAACTCATCTTTGCATTGAAATATAGCTGAAATGGCACCACCTATAGATCAGTGGGTAGGGCACCAGCCACATACACCAAGGCTGGCGGGTTCGAACCCAGCCCAGGCCAGCTAAAACAACAGTGACAACTGCAACAACAACAACAAAATAGCTGGGTGTTATGGCAGGTGCTTGTAGTCCTAGCTACTTGGGAGGCTGAGGCAAGAGAATCGCTTAAACCCAAGAGGGTAAGGATGCTGTGAGTTGTGACGCCATGGCACTATACCCACAGTGACAGCTTGAAACTCTGTCTCAAAAAAAAAAAAAAGAAAGAAAGAAAAGAAATACAGCTAAAATGTCACCACCCCAGAGAAGTGCTCCCTGAGATCCCAGTGAAGGTAGCAACTGCCACTCTTTACCCTGTTACTCTGCTACATTCTCTCCAGAGTACTCATCACTAGATGGCTTTTAAAATTCATTTGTAAATGACTATAGATAATTTGTAATGACTATTGGTAGATAACACGCCAACCTATGAAACATGACAGCTTAGCCTAACCTACCTCAAATGTGCTCAGAACACGTATATTAGCCTACAGTTGGATAAAATCGTCTACCGCAAAACCTATTTTATAATAAAGTGTTGATTATCTCATTCAATTCATTGAATGCTGTACTGAAAGTGTAAACCTGAATGAAAGTCTGGATACTTGTAGTACAGTTTCTACTGGATGTGTATCAATCTGACACCATCATTAAGGTTGAAAAATCATAAAGCAAACCCATCATTAAGTCAGGAACTCTCTGTGCTTTGAATGGGACTGGAGCCAAGGGAGTGCTCAGTAAATAACTGATGAATGAGTAAGTGACAGATTGAATCTTTCCTCTGTTGAAAGAGAGGTAGCCTGGGGCTGTAGGAGGTGCCAGGCTGCAAGACCCAAATCCCTGTGCTTTATTGAAGCCTCCTTCCTCCCTACAGGTTCCAGGCTGGAGGAGAAGTCATCAGCCAGCTTCAGGCTCACCCTGCAGCCCAAGAAGCCCAAGGCCTGGCATGGACTGGCCTTTGGTCCAGAAAGGGGATGGTGGAGATATCAGGGACTCCTCATGGGTGGACATGTCTCCTGTTCTCTTAGACTCCTCACACCTTGGAGAGTTTCAAAGCTAGAAGATGAAGGCCAGGAGGGACATCTCCTAAGCAACGGTGTCTTTCAAATTTGGCAGTGCCTTACAATCAACTGGGGATTACAAAAAATACTGACGCCTGACTCCACCCTCTGGAAACTCAAATTTAATTGTTCTGGAGTAGAGTCTAGACAGTGGTATTTTAAAACAAAAGAAATTCCTCAGGAGATTCTAGTGCCCTGCCAGGTTTGAGATGCCTGTTCTAAAGCTTGTGTCTGGGGCAGTGCTGTCCTGGGTCTTTGCTGGGCAGCAGAGGACAGGTGGGCAGCAGGATCCCCTGGGTGAGCTGGGCCTCTGACTGGCAGTCACCGCCCCTCATCTTTGAACATCTTTCTACGATCTGTGGTGTTCCCCCCTCAGCAGTGTTGGTGGGCTCTGACATCAAACTTTTCCTGTCTCCTTTGCAGCTGGGGGCAGACAGCTGACCCATGCTGCCCTCATGGTGGCTGCACCAGATGTTGAACAGGAGGCAAGAGAGATGACACAGCATCCCGGGCAGAGCCCAGTGCTGGGGGAGGGGAAGTCAGGGCACGGGAAGCTACTGGGGGTTCCAGGCCCACTGGTTCAGAAGCAGGCAGCCCCCACATTGTCTGCACCCAGAGAGTGTGACAAGATTTTGGACCCTGTGGCCGACTCCTTTCCCTCCAGGCATGGTTTCCAAAGACATCCTGATCAAATTGTGAGTAACTCCCTTTTCTCCTCCAAACATCTCTAGTTAGTTTAGATTGTAATTAACATTAACAAACATTTAATTGAAGAGCCACCACGTACTAAACTTTGCTCTAAGCATTTTAACTTCAAAGCAATCCTATGAGGCAGCAGCTATTTTATAAGTAAGGACAGTGAAGCCAGAGGGGTGAAGCCACCTGCTGAAGGTCCCACAGGGAGGATGTGGGTTTAAACCAAAGCCACTGGGTACCGTGCTCCTAAGCCTGTCACAGTTTATGGAGTTATTGTTCTGCTCATTTTTTGGATGCTGAGACTACTCCGTGAGGGTGCAGACCCAGCAAGCCCAGTGAGCCCTCTCATGTGGGCTGGCAGGCTGGTGCAGGTGACGATTCACATGCCAGCCCTGGCACCTCGGTGCCCACAGGACTGGTAAGATTGCCAGTGATGTAAATAACTCCACTGCCCACTGCGATCATTTTTGTCTAGGTCTTATCAGCCTGAAACTTCCTCCAACCATATCTCGGCCAGAAACTGGGCTCCAAATTCTTGGTGAGTGATGTGTACTCTGTCTGTGATAACAGCCCTGGCAGAGCTCCTCGGGGATAGCCGCATTGGCCAAATCTCCGACTCAGATAACAGACGACAGGAGAAGTGTCTCCACTTTATCTCGTAGATAACGATAGCGCGGCGTACGCAAGTCTCCGCTCATCCCTCCTCCCAAGGGGGCCGTACCACCAGTCTGCACGCCCCAAGCCTTAGCGCACCCCAGAGAATCAGATGGTGGCAAGTGGCATGAATGGAGCTTGGACATGTGGCCACACAATCACTCCTCAGGGCCAGTCTGGACCCCAGCCACCTCTCCAGCCCTTCACCCACTCACAGCCCCATCCTTACATTCCAGAACCCTACTACTCACCCAAGAAAAGCTCATTTGTTAACTTACACCAGGAACCTCCCAGGTCTCTGCCTTTCCTGCCCACCATGAATGCTTTTGCACCCACCCAGATCCTCTCAACCTGTGGCAAAAACTACTAGTCAGCCCCCACTGTTCATGTAAGAAACACAATTGTAGAAACTTTAGAGGGACACGTGGCTGCCTGAAGACTCCATTCTCAGCCAGGCAGCCAGGTAGAGTCGTGAAAATTTGGGACCAGTGGGTGGGAGCAGAAGTGGTGTGGCCAACTTCTGGCTTATGGCTTTAAAGGGAAGAATGAGGTTTCCCCTTCCTTCCTTTCCTGCTGGCTAGAGCAGCCACTTTATATTAGCTGGTGTCCCTGGGCATCACGGAGGCTGGCTGTACCTTCCCATGGAAATTCACTAAGCTGTGAGTCTCCTTCTTACACCCCCCTCCCACTTCAAAATCAGACTCAAATGCTGCAATAAGCAGTCATGAATGCATTCAGTGCTCTAGTTTCCTGTAAGAGCTCATAGTTTGAAAACTTGTGCAGTCTACACGCACCTGCCCTGCTCCAGCTTCCAGCCTCCGAGGATCCTCTGCAGAGCCTCTTTTCTCCATTCTGGGTCTGTGTGGTTTGTTTGGGTAGGGCTGATCCTCCCATTTCTGGATGGGCACCTGGCCCATGTGTGGCCCACGGGAGTCTTCTCTCCCCAGCCACAGCAGTTGGCTTGGGAGAGGTGTTTGACTGAAGTGAAGGGCCTCTGTGTTTAAGGCAGACGGCCGCGCTGGAGTCGGGGCACAGGGTGCCCTTTCTGCCTCATTGCTTCGCTGTGGATGAAAGGCCGTAGCATGGAGGCCACCTCTTAGGGAATCATGCTGAGAATGAAACCAGCTCAGATGAAGGGAGGGCAGAGAGAAGGAGAAGGAGGAGGAAGAGAGAGAGAGAGACGAGTGACTCGCCAATGGCAAGATATTTGGGCACCGGGTCCCAGTTTGGCCTAAAGCCATCCCACTCCAGGCTCTTCAAAGCCACTTAGGCCAACAAATGCTCTCTGGGGCTTCAGCCAGTTTGAGGTGGGGTTTCTTTGTACCCAAGATTTATTTTTTTTTTAATTAAATCATAGCTGTGTACATTAATGCAATCACGAGGTACAATGTGCTGGTTTTATATACAATTTAAAATATTTTCATCGAACTGGTTAACATAGCTTACATGGCATTTTCTTAGTTATTGTGTTCAGACATTTATCTTCTGTATTTAGTAAGTTTCACCTGTACCCTTCTAAAATGCACCATAGGTGTGGTCCCACCAATTTCCTTCCCTTCACCCATCCTCCCCCCTCCCCTTCTCTCCCTTGCCCCTTTCCCCATATTCTAGTGCTATAATTGGGTTATAACTTTCATATGAAAGCTATAAATTAGTTTCATAGTAGGGCTGAGTACATTGAATACTTTTTCTTCCGTTCTTGAGATACTTTGCTAAGAAGAATATGTTCCAGCTCCATCCATGTAAACATGAAAGAGGTAAAGTCTCCATCTTTCGTAATATTCCATGGTGTATATATACCACAATTTATTAATCCA
>CAUYON010052754.1:0-25395 GCA_963573935.1 Arctocebus calabarensis
TGTAAAGACTGGTTTTTGTGGCCAGATGTGGTGGTTGGGAAGCTGGTGCTGGAGGATCCCTTGAGCTCAGAAGTTCAAGACCAACCTGAGCATGAGCCAGACCCTGTTTCTACTAAAAATAGAAATCAGTTAGCTGGGCGATGTGATGGGTGCCTGTGTAGTCCTAGCTACCCTAGAGGCTGAAGCAGGAGGATCACTGGAACCCAGGAGTTTGTGGTTGCTATGAGCCAGGCTGACCGTAGGGCATTCTAGCCTGGGACAACAGAGTGAAACTCTGTCTCAAATAAAATAAAACAAACCAGATTTTGCTTTATTTTTTTGGCTCGTCTCCAAGTCCTAGCCTCAAGACCTCAAGCAGTCCTCCTGCCATAGTCTCCCAAAGTGCTAGAATTACAGGTGTAAGCCTCAATGCCCAGCAAAAGTTAAGTATGAATGCCCACCAGCCTTGTACCACCTGTTAATATTCAGGGAAAAAAGTACTATTAATAATAATATTGCCTCCCATTTGCACAGTGCTTTATAATTTATAAGATACTAATATTTTGTACTTATAACAGCCAAAAAAGGTATAATAAGAATGTGTTTCTATCTTAAGTACATAGTCTGATACAAACATATGTAAACAAGACTTCATGGCTTTTACTATAAGATGCCATGATTATAAGATGCTCTATTATTTTGTACACAGCTAAGAAGGAAAAAACACTGCCAATCAAGCTATGCCATGTCATCCTGATTTCATGATATGTCATCCTGATTCCAAAGTTGTTAAAATGGGGGGGAGCATCTTATAATTCTACATTTACTGAACTTTTTGTCCCATATTTAGCATAGATGATGAGCCTACCTCACGTAACAACTCGATCTCTGTTTTAGTGATTCAGAAACTTCATAACAACAAGGCATATTCAGTTGGACTAGCATTGTCTACCCTCTGGAATCAGCTATCTCTTCTTCCTGTTCCATATTTAAAGGAACATGCACAAACAGATGACAATGGGCTTTGTCAGTGTTGCAAGGCCTTAATAGAGTTCACAAAGCCTTTTGTGGAAGAAGTCATCAATGACAAAGAAAACTCAGTAGAGAATGAAAAGTTAAAAGATGAATTACTAAAATTGTAAGTGTATTTTTAAGAACTTCTCATAGGGGACATAAAAGTAATTGTAATTCAGTTGTTTTGTGCTCCTTTGCTGTATTTTATTTGCCATGTAAATATAAACCTAGTTTCATAGCTAGAATTTTAGAAAAACATGGGGTTCAGCTGATAAAACATGGGCATTTAGTGAGGTACTGGTATTTAAAAAAATTATAAAACCTAAATCCATTCATTTAATTTGCTTTATATTCTGCTGTGTATTTCCCTTATTCATCATAGTAAGTAAGTAATCACAGTAGGGGGAAATAGATACACGTAGCTGGAAGGAATCTACTCTTTCTATGGGGAAATTATGTTTTTGCTGTCTCTTTGAAAGACGCAGCAGGACCACCAGACAGTCTGACCACAAAGGCAGTAGCAGAGTTCCTGCTCAGTAACATTCACTCCAGGGGTGCTATAGATAAAACTTCACTATTCAATATGACTGTCAAGCACTTGACATATGGCTCATCCAAATTGTCATGTGCTATAAGTATAAAATACCCCCTGGACTTGGGAGGCTGAGGCAAGAGGACCACATGAGCCTAAGAGTTTGAGGTTGCTGTGAGCTATGACACCATAGTACTCTTCCACTAAGGGTGACAAAATGAGACTCTGGCTCAAAAAAAACAAAAAAACCCCTGAATTTTGAAGACTTGTTATTTAAAAAAAAAAATAGTAAAATACCTCAATAAATTTCATACTGATAATATGCCAAAATGAGTAATATTTCAGATATCTTGATTAATGAAGATAAGTTATTAAGATTAATTTTTCCTATTTTTTACTACTGTTTTCACATGACTGCTAAAAGATCTTAAATTATATGTGTATATAAGGTTTTATGGGATAGTGCTAGACTAGATTATTGAATTACATGGACCAATAATTTTTAATTTTAGACACTAAAGCTGTTGTTAGCTTTTTATCTTATCAGGTTAAGATGTTTAAAATTTTTTTCCATTTATAATGCTTGCTTCAGCAGCACACATACTAAATTTTTTTTCCATTTATAAAACACGTTGTTTCATAAAAGATATTTTAACTAAAGAAATGGGAAAGACTTGATTACAGCATAAAGTTTGGATTTCTAAGTAAATATAGCTTTTTGAAAAAAATATTATATTGTCCTGGAATTCCTTTTTTCTTTTTTTTTGAGACAGAGTCTCATTTGGTCACCCTTGGTAGAGCGCTGTGGCATCTTAGCTCACAACAACCCCAGACTCTTAGGTTCAAGTGATTCTCTTGCCTCAGGTTCCCAGGTACCTGGGACTACAGGTACCTGCCACAGTGCTCAGCTATTTTTTTAGAGACGGAGTCTCACACTGGCCAAGGCTGGTGTGGAACCCATGAACTCAGGCATTTCACCCACCTCAGCCTCCCAAGTGTTGGGATTACAGGCGTGAGCCACTGCACCTGGCCCTTGTCCTGGATTTTCTTGAACAAATGAAAACTACATCGTTGACTAGCACGAGCCCTCAGAACACAGTGGAACACAATCCAGACATAAAAGTGCATCTTACTATGTTGTGTCTAGCAAAGTGTTCTCATGTTCTCCCATTACTAGTAAGAAGGATGTTAACATCATGGGATTTATTGGCCTTGTCTTAGTCCTGGCTGTGCTGCTATAGAATATCTGACTGAGAGGAGCGATTTGCAATGAACAGAAGTGCATTGGCTCCTAGCCCTGCAGGCTGGTAAATACAAGATCAAGAAGCTGGCATCTGGCAAGGGCCTCCTTGCTGCAGAAGGTGGAGGGGCAAAGAGGAAAAGCCGGCCTGAACATGTTCTTTCATGATGACATTAACCCTGCCCACAAAGGCAGAGCTCTTCTGGCATAATCACTTCTCAAAGTTTCAACTTCCTAATACTGTCAAGCGGCAGTTAAATTTCATCATGAGTTTTGGAGGGGAAAGACATTCAAATCATAGGAGTGCTTATGTTATTTTTTGGATAAAATTAACGTAGATATGAAGAACTAGCATTTCATCCTTGGAAAGCATTGATCTCATAGTTAATTACTTTTTATGCCTTAGCTGTTTCAAGAGCTTGAAATGCCCTCTGCTGAAAGCACAATTTCTTGAACAGTCTGAAGCCAGAAATGATCCGTTCAGGTGTTTTGCTTCTGAAATAATAGTAAGTACAGCTAATTTAATCTTCTATAAATCTACTGTAATCTAAAATGCTATCCTGTTGTATTCTCAAGTGTAGCACGTTGGTGTGTAAATTGATACATTTATTAATAAAGCAGTACATATAGTTTTGTTGAACATAGATAAGCAGAAAAGATAGGAATAAGACATTATCCAAAGACAAATACTATTAACATCTTTCAGGCATTTTTTCTGTTTATACTCTTAAGTAAGAAAATGTATACATATGTAAATTTTCCAAAGATTATATATGTGTGTAGATAGATAGATAGATAGATACTGTTTTGGAGTCTACTATTTTTCTCTCTTTTTTTTTTTTTTTTTTGAGACAGAGCCTCAAGCTTTCACCCTGGAGAGAGTGCCATGGCATCACAGCTCACAGCAACCTCCAATTCCTGGGCTCCAGCGAGTCTCTTGCCTCCGCCTCCCAAGTAGCTGGGACTACAGATGACCGCCACAACGCCCGGCCATTTTTTTTTTTTGGTTGCAGCCGTCTTTATTGTTTGGCGGGCCCGGGCTGGATTCGAACCCGCCAGCTCAGGTGTACGTGGCTGGCGCCTTAGCCCATTGAACCACAGGCGCCGAGCCTACTATTTTTCTCTTTAACAGCATGTGATGTACATTTTCCCATCGGGTTAATGTTATTCCACAGTATGGATGTAGCATCACATACTTAACCTGTGCCATGTAGTTCAGCACTTAGATTGCTTCCAATTTCTCATTATTATAAAACAGCTCCAGCTTTCTTTCTTTAACTGTTACGTATGTGATAAGTACCCTTATAACTAAATCTTTGCATTTTTCAT
The DNA here is from genome assembly GCA_963573935.1 of Arctocebus calabarensis. Lineage (NCBI taxonomy): Eukaryota > Metazoa > Chordata > Mammalia > Primates > Lorisidae > Arctocebus > Arctocebus calabarensis. The sequence continues at coordinate 4,095 of CAUYON010052754.1, forward strand.
TAGTTAAAGAAAATATTTTTCTTTCTCAAAATACCTCGAAGTAGAATTGCTTTGTCCAGGAAATCTTTATTTTGAAGTCCCATGATAATTTCAAAATGCCTCCATTAATTAAGCAAATTTTATTTTTAAAATATTTAGCTTGGGTGGCGCCTGTGGCTCAGTGAGTAGGGCACCAGCCCCATATACCAACGATGGCGGGTTCAAACCTGGCCCCGGCCGAACTGGAAAACAAAAAAATAGCCAGGCGTCATGGAGGGCACCTGTAGTCCCAGCTTCTCGGGAGGCAAAGGCAAGAGAATTGCCTAAGCCCAAGAGCTGGAGGTTGCTGTGAGCTGTGAAACCACAGCACTCTACCAAGGGCGACAAAATGAGACTCTGTCTCCACACACACACACACAAAAAAAAAACCCAAAACAACAACATTTAGCTTTATGCATAAAGAGTATTTCAAAGTGTTCTGGGATTCTGTATTAGGGAAGTAGGCCAGAAATATTAAAAAATGGACTTGAAATTGATGCTCATGAATTTGTAAAGAGAACAGTGTGACGGGGTAGTTTTCTTTAGCCAAGTTCAGCTGCAAGAGTGTCGGTGCGGCATAGGGGGAAAGTTAGGTTCAAATAGGTTGGGGTTTTAAGAACTGAATAAATTAGTACTGGGGCAAAGGATTGAGCATATAGGAAAGGGAGTGACTTTAATGAAAACCATGGAATTTAAGCTGGATGAGGAGGGAAATTAAGACATACTCAATGTGAGAGACAGTGAAAAAACGATCAGGTCACTGGGTTATATGTCCTGTTGTGGATGACACATTGTTAAGAGTTAGATTACTAGGAGGAGTAAGCTTAAAAAAACAAATAGGTGAGAGAACAGGAGGCTTGAAATTAGTATTATGGAAAGGTTATCGTGACTAATAACAGTGTCTTGGTATGACCAAGGCAGTATGTTAAAGAAGAGGGTAGAGGCAAAGATCACTGGACTAGAGAAAGTGAAGTACCTGAGATTTCAGGGTATTTTAAGATCTTTATGCATGTAAGCCGAACAGAAATATGATATTGGAGCCAAGTAAAGGAATGACCTTGGAGTTTAATGATCACAAGAGGGGTAGAGGTGATAAAGTCTCAAAAAAATGAATTTCAAACAGGCGTTTAGGAAGAGGGGAGAGTGTGCATACTTCCAGGCTCAGTTGTACAAAGGGTAGGGAGGGGAAAAATAGCATCCCTTTGAGAGGGTTTCAGAGTCAGAGGAGAACCAGATTTCATTTAGAACAAAAGAGGTAAGAGACCATTCAGAGAAGAATGCATTCTATCGAAACTCTTAACTGAAGGGTTTCTGAAATTTGAGGAGGTGGGAGAAGGGTCAGAAGAGAAGGTCCAGAACTTTATGAGAACCAGATTCTGAGGATGAGCGGTGACTTGGTGTCTGATAACTATAGGGAGTCACAGTTTAATAAAGTTAAAGCTGATGATCCAGATAGTGAAGAGGCTGTGAGAGATGAAAAGGCAGGAGAGGGGAAGGATCTTCCCAGGAGCACACAGAGTCTTCTCTGCCTGCCGGCGCTAGAAGATGGTATGCTATCCTGGAGGTAGTGTAAATACTGCCCTTTGTGGTGTATGTATTCTATTTTGAGAAGATAGCTATGAATGTTGGAAACTACGAAAGGATTTCTGATGCTGTAAGAAAAGTCAAACTCAGTTTCTCCTGCTGTACTTTCTCAATAAGTTTCTGGCACCAGATTGGGGGGAAGGGGGTTCTGCACGTCAAGCAGGCTGTCAGTTCTACGGTGGATGACAGATACGTGTCCTCTAATTCCAACGCTGTCCACCTGGAGATAGCATGGATCCCACAGGTGCAGGGGCCAGTCACAAGCCCCAGGAAGTTTTACCTGTGTTCTGACTGACAAATTGTGAGTTCCCGTGACCCCCCTCCTCGGCTTTGATTAATTTGCTAGAGCAGCTCACAGAACTCAGAAACACATTTAGTGATTTATTAGAAAGGATATTTCAAAGGTTGTAAGTGAAGAGATGTGTGGGGCTGGGAAGGAGTGCGGCTTCCATGCCTCTCCCGGGCCCGCCACCCTCCAGGAACCTCCACATGTTTAGCCGACTAGAAGCTCCCTGAACCCAGTCCTTTTGGGTTTTGGAGTTTAAGAGATGGGGTCTTGTTCTGTCACCCATGCTACAAGGCTAGAATGTAGTGGCATGATCATAGCTCACTTCAGCCTCGAACACCGTAAGCAATTCTCCTGCTTCAGCCTTCTGAGCAGCTAGGACTATAGGTGCTTACCACCACACCCAGCTAATTTTACAATTTTGTGGTAGAGACGAGGTCTTGGTATGTTGCCCAGGCTGGTCTTAAACGCCTGTCCCCAAGTGATCCTCCCACCTCAGCTTCCCAAAGTGCAGGGATTATAGATGTGGTCCATCGTACCCAGCCCTTTTTGGAGTTCTATAGATTTTGATTTTTACTTCATTATGTAGGCATGATTGATAACATCATTAAGCTTTGGTGATAAACTTAACCTTGAGCACCTCTCCCCTACCCCTGGGACTGAGTGGTGAGACTGAAAGTTTCAGCCCCTCTAATCACAGGGAGACCTAGCCATCAGTCCACTCAATAGCGTACAGAAAGACATACCATTTTGGAAATTCCAAAGATTTGAGGAATCTGTGCCAAGAAATGAGGACAAAGAGCAAATATACATTTCACAGTATTACGGATGTTACACCTGTAATCTAACTGTATTTTGGATTCGTCACTTTAAAGGAAGATGAATTTAACTGGGTCAGATTTGGAATAGGGAGACTGGTTAAGTGTCCCTTAGAGTTAAGCAAAAAATAACATTCTGAATATGGATATAGTCATAAAGAAACTTTGGTCATTGATTTGATTTAGAATAAAACAGATGGGATTTTTGAGGGTTTTTTTGTTTGTTTGTTTTTACTTGGGTAAATGAGCGGAGAAAGGTGCCAATAATTGAGATGGAGTAACAGAGCTAGGAGCATGGAGTCTTGTGCTTTAAGAAATGTATTACGGGCTCAGCGCCTGTGGCTCACGGGCCAAGGCGCCAGCCACGTAAACCTAAGCTGGAGAGTTCGAATCTAGCCTGGGCCCACCAAACAACAATGACAGCTGCAACCAAAAAAAATGGCCAGGCGTTGTGGCGGGCACCTGTAGTCCCAGCTACTTGGGAGGTGGAGGCAGGAGACTCGCTTGAGCCCAGGAATTGGAGGTTGCTGTGAGCTGTGATGCCACAGCACTCTATGCAGGGTGACAGCTTGAGGCTCTGTCTCAAAAAAAAAAGAAAGAAAGAAAAAGAAAAAAAGAAATGTATTACAGAACTTTAAAAATATTCAGAAAAGTAGAGAGGACAGAGTGACACACTTCCATGTACCCATCACCCACCTGCAATCATCACTGACCTTTTACCTATCTTCTTTCACCAATCCTCCTTTTCTTGCTCTAGGGTGTTACAGCAGATCCTAGACATATTTCATCCATAGGTCTTTAAGTTTGCTTTCTAATGATAGGACTTAAAAAACACAATGCTATTACGACAGTTAAGAATAATAACTATAATTTCTTAATATGTGTCTAATAACCGGAGAGAACAGGTTTCTAAGGAGAAATTTTTGAGTAAGAATGGATGAGATCACCTAAAAAGATAGATCAGCATGCAAAGAGCTTTAAAAAGTCTCAGGACTGAACCCCAGAGAGTATTGGTCTTTAAGATGAGCCCACCTAAGAGATCAAGGAAATGAGTCAAAGGCATGATGGAAATATCATAGAAACTGGCATAGTAGAGTTTCAGAAAGAAAGAAGCAATCAGTACTGCTAAATGCAGCAGAGAGAGCCTGTGGCTAAGAGTGGAAAAGCAGCCATTGGATTTAAGAAATAAGTTGGTATTGGCTCGGCGCCTGTGGCTCAACAGGCTAAGGCGCCAGCCACGTACACCTGAGCTGGCGGGTTCGAATCCAGCCCGGGCCCGCCAAACAACAATGACGACTGCAACCAAAAAATGGCCGGGCGTTGTGGCAGGCGCCTGTAGTCCCAGCTACTTAGGAGGCGGAGGCAGGAGACTCGCTTGAGCCCAGAAGTTGGAGGTTGCTGTGAGCTGTGATGTCACAGCACTCTATCCAGGGTGAGAGCTTGAGGCTCTGTCTCAAAAAAAAAATTAAAATTAAAAAAAAAAAAAAAAAAAGAAATAAGTTGGTATTGATAATCTTAGTAAGAACAGTTTGCATGTAGTGTTAGAGACAAAAATCTAAGTGGGGTGTGGTGACCATGCCTGTAGTCCTAGCTGCTCAGGAGGCTGAAGCAGTATTATCTGAGCTCAGGAGTACAAGGTTATGGTGAGCTGTGACTGTGCCACTGGCATTTCATCCTGAGTAATACAGTGAGACTCTTGATCTAAAAAAGAAAATAAAAATCAGAGTGGAGTGGATAAAAGAATGAATGAAAAATTAGAAAAAGGAAATGACTAGCATAAGCTATTCTGTACAAGAGTGTGGATGAGTAAGGAAGGAAAGAGGTAGCAGCTAGACATGGGCTACGAGTGAGAAGGTAATAGAGGAGATGGGGGGGCTTGAACACATTTATAAGCTAATGGAAAAGAGGAAAAGACGCATATTTATGGGATAGCTGAAATAATGTGACTTAAGAGCGCATAGCTGGACATTGGACCAAGGATGTAAGAGGACCTCGGGAGAGGAAGAGGTAGGACTGGGTATTGAGGTAAGAATGCATGTTGAGAAATTCGTAGCAGGAGTGGGCTGTTATAATTGAGGGCAATCAAACCTACCAGCCTCAGATTTCTAGGAGAAGAAAGATGATCTCTTTTAAGAAGAGGTAGCAGTCAGGTGTGATGGATAAGCCAGCACTTTGGGAGGTGGGGGGAATCACTTGATCCCAAGAGTTCAAGACCAGCCTGGGCCACATGGTGAGACCTTATCTCAACAAAAATGTTTTTAAAAAGTTAGCCGGGCATATGGGTGGCACGTGTGGTTCAGTGGGTAGGGCGCCAGCCCCTTATACCAAGGGTGGTGGGTTCAAACCCGGCCCCGGCCAAACTGCAACAAAAAGAATAGCCGGGCATTGTGGCGGGTGCCGTTAGTCCCAACTACTAGAGAGGCTGAGGCAAGGGAATCACCCTATCTCTTAATTTTTTTTTTTTTTTTTTTTTTGTAATAATGAAAGGAAAGGAAACAGATGGTAGAAGACCATGAGAGGATAGTCAACAGGGCTGAGCCCTCGGCTGTGGGAGGAGATAACTATGGTGATAACAGTCTATATTTTTGAGTGATTTTCCCCAGCTGTGCTCAGCTGCCTGAGTTTAGAAGTACAGAAGGTGGACTGCAGTACAAGGCTGGCATTTTGCTGGGTAGATGCAGCTATGGGTAATATAAGGTACAGGTATTTCAAAGGATCAGTAACGTGTGATCTCCCCCCTTCTCTCCCTGTTTCTTACCTTGTCATCTCTGTACTTTACCCAAGCCTCTTCTTTATTTCCTTCTTTACTTTTTCCTCTAATTCCTACTGGTTTTGTCATGTTTTTTAGATCTAATAAAATAGAAAATCCCTATTAAAGAAAAAAAGAAAGAAAGAAAAGAACTTGCGATCCAGTTGGATAGGGAAGGAAGGGAGGTTAAGGGGGGATGGCTGGGCAGGTTAAAATGAAGGGATCCCAGGATTGGAGAATGCAGAGACAGAAAAACCAGATTGGTGAGAGAAAGAGGATGAGAGGTTTTAGTTGGAAAATGGGATATTGGAGATTAAGGCATCAGACATGGAATAGCATCAAATGTTGACAGATCCAGTATAGGATTAGGTGCTGAAATAGATTAGAAGTAAGGTCACTATAGTTGAAGAACCATGAGGTTGGCCTGTCATGGGCGTTACCTGCATGAACATTACTCTCCCAGGCTCATAGCAGGAGTTGGGCAGAGAAAAACATTGTGAGCAGGTACCACAGTCTTCAGTGAATGTAGGGAAATGACCAGAAGGTCAGCATACGACAGAGAAAAAACAGTGTGGCATCTGCCTCAAAGGAAACGGTGCCTTTGCTGAAGAGCCCGGAAAGAGCCCAGATAATAATACTACACCTCTACCCGTATCATCCCCACGGCTGCCTTCCTGCCCTGTGGTGTGAAAGGTGAGAGAATGAGCAGCTCCCACCAGAAATCAGCAGCTTAATTAAAGCCTGAGGCTTCAGCATCCCATGAAGAGGCTGAGGGTGTTACGGACTTGATCTCAGTACAGGGAGCATTACAAGTAGAAAGAACCGTCAGTGAGGGACGTAAAGGTGAGACCACTTAGGGGCTGAAGTGAAGAGATGCCCTCTGCTGTCTGGGGAGAAGTACTGCAGGAGTGGAGTGGTCGGGATTGAAGGCCTCAGCCATCCCTACTTTGGCACAAGTAACTTTGGTTTTTTATTTTTATTTTTTGAGACAGAGTCTCACTGTGTCACCCTCGGTAGAGTGCCATGATATCACAGCTCACAGCAACCTCAAACTCCTGGGCTTAAGCGATTCTCTTGCCTCAGCCTCCCAAGTAGCTAGGACTACAGGTGCCTACCAGAACACCTGGCTATGTTGTTGTTGTTGTAGTTGTCATTGTTGTTTAGTAGGCCCGGGCCGGGTTCGAACCTGCCAGCCCCGGTGTATGTGGCCAGTGCCCTAAACACTGAGCTCCAGGCGCCGAGCCTGCACAAGTAATTTTGGCACAGAACTGAAAAGCTAGAGGCTGCCCTTAAGTTTGAGAAATTGTCTAGTAGGTACAGCCGGGTCTAAGCACGACTGCCAGAAGGGATGTGGATGGTGAAGGCCCTGATCTGGGCACAGATTGGACCCCAGGCATACAGAGCAGCACTGTCGAGTCTGGTTACAAAAGATGTTGTAAAAGGCTGCCTTACTCTGAGAAAACACATGTGCACTGGCTGAATGAAGACTTGAAACTGTATGATTAAGAGGACTTTTTGGAATCTGAGTGCAGTAAACTTTGTGTCTTGTAGCTGTAACAAGAATGTATGCTTTGAAAATCAGTACAGCAGTACATATTTACCATCTGGTAGTTAAATAACAGTCTCTTATGACTGAGATTTATTTTCCATGGTTCTTTTTTGTGTTCTGAAATGACTAATAGAACCATCTGGGCTCAGCAGATTTTAATTCCCTGAAGGCTGGAAAAGTCTTCTTTGGCTTTTTAATTCCCCACAGGGTTAGGCCCCATGCCTGGCACTTAAGTGTTTATTAAATAAAGGCATGAATATATGGAAAGTCAAGATTCATCCTGCGTCAGCTGTTTTCGTTATTCCTTTCCTGTTAACTTCTGGGGTAGTTTTCTGTGACTTTAACTTTTCTGTACAATTGTGTGGACCTGCTCAGTGACTATTTCACAAAGGTATTGTACATTTTCTAGGTAAGGATACTGAGGCTTGCAGAAGTTCAGTAACTCATCCAGGGTCACACGGCTTTTAGTAGTAAAGCCAAAACTCAAAATTAGTTTTGAGGATGGATTCTGAAGGCCAGGTTCTTTCCAGTATACTAGAATTAGAAATAGTGTAAGGGGTGACCCTGTGTTTCCTGAGCATAAAGCTTCATTTGACACTAGGGTCCATTCACTCATGCAAGGGTGCTTTCTCTTAGAACATGAGAACATGAGGACCCGAGCTATCAGCACCGCCTCCTCAGACCCTGCTGCCACTGACTAGCCTGCTCTTCAGCTGGGCCAGTGGTGGTCAGTGGGGCCTTTGTTCCCGGGGTGTTCTTCATCTGAGCACTTGGTTTGCTCTCATTTCATAATAGTTGTATGTATCACATTTTTAGATTTCTCTCAGTATGTCTGAAGCACTTCTAAAAAAAAACATTGTGGTAAAATATACATGACATAAAATTGACCTTTTTAACCATTTTTTAAGTGAATAGTTCCATGGCATTAAGTACGTTCACATTGTTGTGCATGCATCACCATTATCCTCTCCAGGACGCCTTCATCTTCCCGCCTGAAAATCTCTACCCATTGAACACTAACTTCTCATTCTTCCTTCCCCCCATGCCCTGGCAACCACAATTCCATGTTTTGTTTCTATGTCTGAAGCACTTAAAAAAAATTGTTTTTAATGTGGAATTATTATAGAGCCTTCCATCTAGCAGTCAGAAATTTATTTGTGTGCATGCTTTTAATTATGATTCTCCATTGATTTAGAAACATTTGATATATAAATGCCCATGTAAAATACAATTTTGGCTTTTGGCTGTGTATTAGTTTTCTATTTCTGTATAAAAACTTCCCACAAATTGAGTTTAAAACAATACACCTTTGTTTTGGTACAATTTCTGTGGATCAGGAGTCTGGCCACAGCTTAACTGGGTCCTCTGCTCAAGGCCTCAGTCAGGTTACAAGTCCGTTGTTAACACCTGCAGTCTTCTTTTGTTTCTTTCTTGTTCTTCTTCATTCTCTCTCTCTTTCCTTTTCTTTTCTTTTCCTCCTTTTCTGTCTTTCTTGTTTTTTTCCTGAGAGACAAGCCCTAGGCTGGGGTATAGAGGCATGATCATAACTTACTGTAGCCTTGAACTCCTGGACTCAAGCAATTCTACCTAGGCCTCCCAAGTAGCTGACGCTATGGGTATATGCCATGATGCCTGTTTCTTTCTTTCTTTTTTTTTTTTTTTTTTGTAGAGATGGAGTCATATAATCTAATCATGGGAGTGACTTTTTGCCATATTCTAGTGATTAGAAGCAAGTCTGACAGGTTTTACCCACACTCTAGGGGAATGAATATACCCCCTTTGATGTGAATGTGGGGTATGAACATGGATGGGAGGTACCTTCAGTTCTATCTGTCATAGCTTTCTTTTTTACTTATTTCACAGTGCTTTTTATCAGCAATTGGACATCCTTTCTCCAAAATGATTTTTAATCATGGAAGGAAAAAGAGGACTTGGGATTACCTTGAATTTGAGGAAGAAGAAGACAAACAATTAGCGGACTCTATGGCTTCTCTGGCGTATCTAGTATTTGTACAGGGCATCAGTATTGATCAGCTTCCAATGGTCTTAAGGTAGGAGTTGTGTTTGGTTTATTCATATATACTAACAAGAGTGTCATCAAACTCTCATTTATCTAATGTCCAGTACATTAAAGCAAAGTCTGTTTTTATTAGTTGTAAATGAAACTGGCTATAATCTGCTAAATCCCCTGATAGTCAAATCATGAAAACAGATGGGTGTTGAAATAAGCAATTTCAAAGGGGAATGGTGGGGACAGAATTCAGTAGGTATTAAACTGAGTTTAGTTTTGAAGCTTTTGGGACCACCCTGGACTATAAGGGAGGCAACCGGCTAAATATCCAAGGATACCATCATCTTCTCACTGGATTACTAGATCCTGAGTGAATATTTATATAACCATTATTACTCCCTTCTAATCTAATGTTGTTTTGTTTTAGGATTTTGTTTTGTTTGTTTTGTTTTTTTGAGACACGGCTTACTCTTTGGACCTGGGTAGAGTGCTGTGAAGACAGAGCTCACAGCAACCTTAAACTCTTAGGCTCAAGAATCTTCTTGTGTCAGTTTCCTAAGTGGTTGGGACCATAGGCGCCCACCATTATGCCTGGTTAGCTTTTATATTTTTAGTAGAGATGGGGTCTTGTTCTTTCTCAGGCTGGTCTCAAACTCCTGAGCTCAGGCAGTCCACCTGCCTTGGCTTCCCAGAGTTCTAGGATTACAGGCAAGAGCCACGGCACCCAGCCCAATCTAATACATTCTTAACACACTAGAAAGTAAAGCCTTAAAAGAAAGTCCCTTCAGCTGGTGCAGGGGCTCACACCTATAATTGTAGCATTCTGGGAAACTGAGGCAGGTAGATTACCTAAACTCAGGAGTTCAAGACCAACCTGAGCAAGAACATGACCCTGTCTCTAAAAATAGCTGGGCATTGTAGTGGGAGCCTATAGTCACAGATACTTGGGAGGCTGTGTCAAGAAGGTCACTTCAACTCAAGAGTTTGAGGTTGCTGTGAGCTATGACACCACAGCATTCTACCAAGGGCAACAAAGTGAGACTCTAGTCTCAAAAAAAAACAAAGTCCCTTCAGACACAACTACAAGAGGGACCCTACCTAACAACTGCAAATATTGTAACCTAGTTGTTTGTAACCTCACATTAACCTGAAATAACAAACAAAAAAGTCCCTTTAGCGGTTGTGTTTTTTGTTTTTTTTTTTTTAATAGACAGGGTCTCACTCTGTTGCCCAGGCTGGAATGCAGTGGCACAATCATAGCTTGCTTCAGTGACTTCTCCTTTGACAAACTTATTTGTGATCTGGTCCCTCCTTGATTGACCTGAATTATTTCCTTCCTCCTTTCCTCTTGTTCACTGGGCTCCAGACCTTCTTTTGATTTCTTGTTCAAATACATCATGAACTTGACTCAGCGCCTGTGGCTCAAGCGGCTAAGGTGCCAGCCACATACACCTGAGCTGGCGGGTTCAAATCCAGCCCAGGCCCCACCAGATAACAATGATGGCTGTAACCAAATACATCATGAACTTTCCTGCTATAGGGCCTTTAGAACTCTTTGTCCTCACCTATTTTACATTGAATCATCTCATTATGATTACCTTGACTTTGCCGTCTTTTCCCACAAAGTTTATCAAAATTATTTTTTAAATAAATATATAATTTTATAATGTAATTTAAAATCTGTGATAGTAAGGATTATGTATTTTTCTTGCAGGCACTGGGTGTATTTCTTTATGTTTATATAGTTAATATATGAATATACTTAGGGGTATGTTTATATATAAATAATGCAATAATGGCCACTATTTGCATTCTCACCGTGTATGAAGCATTATGTCAATCATTTTACGTGCATCAAATAACCTTCATAATAACCCTGTGAAACACAGCATGATCTCATTTTACAGATGAACGTAATAGACTAAGATCAGATACTTTCCAAGATCATCCTGGAGTCCTAACCTCCAGGTAGTGGCATAGGTGGAATCCAGATAGTTGTATCTGACCCCAGAGCCTGTACCCTGAAACATCGCATTCTACTACCAAAATAATATACAACCATAGTTTGCTAGGGCTCCTGTACAAAGTACTATAAACTGGATGGCTAAAATGATAGAAATATATTGTCTCAGAGTTCTGCATGCTGGAGTTCTGAGATCCGGGTGTCTCCGAACATTGGTTCGTTCTGGGGGCTGTGAAGGAAAATCTTCCACACCTGTCCCCTGGCTTCTGGTGATTCGTTCCCAATCTTTGGCTTGTAGATGCATTACCCTGTTCTCTGCTGCCAGGTTCATGTGTTCTCCCGAGTGGAAACCCCCTGTGACCAGCCTTTCCTTTTTATAAGGACACCAGGCAAACTGGATTAGAGCCCACCCTAAAGACCTCACTTTAAATTGGCGACCTCTGTACAAACCTGTATCTCCAAATAGGGTCATATTCTGAGGTACTGGACGTTAGGACTCCAGAATATCTTTTTGGAAAAGACATAGTTCAACCCATAGTATGGGGTTGGGGGTGTGTATTTACAGATATGTCTTGTTCCTGTTTTAGCCCGTTGTACCTTTTGCAGTTTAATATGGGGCATATTGAAGTCTTCTTGCAGAGGTAAGATCATTTGATTATTTATGGTTATCTCAGTACCAAAGAGTAGAGTTAAAATAGTCCTTGTCAAGATAGGGGATACTACCTTTTATATGCCAGGCCTCCATTAACTAATTGGTTATAAAACAGTGAAGCAGATACTTGCAGCAGAAACAGAAATGAGTCAGAGAGATGTTACAGCAACGTTTCTTTTATTTTAAACCCAAGATAATATTAAGATTTTGTCTTATAAGGAGTTTTCTAGTCATCTATTTCTGTGGTTTCTTCCCTTATTTCAAAAGCTGATAAATTAAAACTCCTCTACGCTATAGGAGCAGTCAGTTAAAGTTCACTCATATTTTTCCTTCATGGACACAATCTGTGAATTGCATCAAAAGGAAGGTGGTACCTTGACCCCACCTTTGATAGCTTAGATTATTGACAGTGATAACATTCGATTATAGCTTAAAAGAAGAAAGCCAGCTTGGTGGCACAAGGCTGTAGTCCCAGCTGCTCAGGAGACTGAGGTGAGAGGAACACTTGAGCCTGGCAGTTAATGTCGATCAAGGATCTGTGCTGTTTGGCTTCAATATGGTGAACTCCTGAGAGGGCGACACCAGGTTGCCTGACAATGGGTGAATCAGCTCAGGTTGGAAAAGGAGCAAGTCAAAACTCCCATGCCGATTAGAAATGGGATCATGCCTGTGAATAGCCACTGCACTCCGGCCTGGGCAACATTGCCAGACCTCATCTGGCATCAATTACAAAGTAACAAGTATGCATAAGTTCTCCAGACAGAAATTTAAGAATTTTGCAAAACTCTGTATCTCTTATTTTATTTCCTCACAACATGTTTAGACTCTGCATTGAGATCAGTTAGGGCCTTGCGATACTATTCTCTAGGAACACTAGTGACAGCTTATCAATCCCATCTCTTCCCAGGTGATGGAAGATTTGTAACAAGGCAAAGGTCCAAAGCCTCGGCCTATAAGGCAGGAATTTCCAAGGGTCTCCTGGCATAAGTAGTTACTAACTCAGTGTTAACTTGCTATATTCTGTATGTCTTAATGATTTTAAATTCATTTTATCTAGTTACTATTATTAACATAGTAAAAATACATGTTGTTTTGAATCTAAGTTCTATATTCTTGAGAAGTGTTTTATCATTGAGCCAAAAATACATTTTAAACTCCTTGCATGGTTAGAATAATTCCTTGGATCCCAAGATTTTTTTTTTTTTGCCACTTTATCTTTAAATATTGACTTAATCATAATTATAAACCTTAAAAACATATTATCATAAGTGGAAGGCATGGAATTCTTTTTTGAGTAAAAAGAATTGAAAAGGTTTTACAGAATAAGCGACTGGAATACATAGCATTATATCAGGTATAATAGATCTGAAGACTTATTGATACCAGGAAATAAACCCTGAGTAGGTTAGTACTGGTCAGATTTGAATGTCAATAGCCATATCAAAAGATTAGATCAAAGATACATTAAGTATTTTGATTAATTTTTCAACAGTATTTCTTTTTAATGATATGCATTTTAAAGTCTTTAAATTTCAAATTTTGATTTATTTTTCCTAAGATGAAGAGTTATTGGCGGCACCTGTGGCTCAGCGAGTAGGGCGCTGGCCCCATATGCCGAAGGTGGCGGGTTCAAACCCAGCCGAACTGCAAAACAAAAAATAGCCGGGCGTTGTGGCGGGCGCCTATAGTCCCAGCTACTCGGGAGGCTGAGACAAGAGAATTGTTTAAGCCCGGAAATTGGAGGTTGCTGTGAGCTGTGTGACACCACGGCACTCTACCAAGGGCGATAAAGTGAGACTCTGTCTCTACAAAAAAAAAAAAAGATGAAGAGTTATTCTAAAATAGCTTTATAAAATTATGATAAATTTTAATATTCTCTTCCAGAACAGAAGAATCTGTTTTCTCCAAAGGATTGGTAAGAATTGTTTGCTGCCATTATCATTTAAAAACATAGTTATGTCAACAAATACAGCTGTTGCCTTTACCATATATGGATGTGCATATATTTTAATCTGTAGGATCTGCTAGAGAACTGTTTATTGAGAATAGAAGACAACAGTCTACTTTACCATTACTTAGAAATCAAGAGTTTTCTTGCTGTACCTCAGGTAAATATATTGTAATGTTGAAAATAGCCCTTTGCTTATTCTGAATTTAAATAAGGGAAAGGTCTCTTTTCTGACTTCTCTCCCTCCTACTTTCTTCTCTGCATCCTTTGAAAACTCTAGTTCAGGTAGTGCTATCCTATAGAATTCCCTGTGATGAGGAAAGTGTTCTATTATCTGTGCTATACAGTATGAAAGCCAGTAGTTGAACACTTGAAATGTGGTTAATGTGACTAATTTAATTTAAATTGATACCTAAATGGTTGTTAGTGGCTCCCCTAGTCAGTAGCTTAGCATCTACTGGAAAACTTTCATAATCCCCATACTTTATGTTTGTAGGGATCTTGAAAAGTGAAGCTCTTTCACTTTTCTCATAACTTGAGTTTTCAGGACTCCATTTAAGACACACACTGATGCATTACTAGAAAGACTAATATATGTTTTGCTTTTCCGTAGTACTCTTTGTTAGTTATGATATCCAAGTAGGTCCTTAGATGTCAGTGTAGAAACTTGTTTCTAATATTTAATAGAAAAATATGGCTTTTGTTAATTAACCTTGATTGTTTTTAAGGAATATATTATATTTCTGCATGTTTGATTTCATTTTCTTGCTACTCTAGACAGAACTGAAAATTACCGTTCACTTAATCTTATATGGAGGCAACGTATACCATTTACTTTTAAAATCATACTTTTGTAACACCCCATTTAGTATCACTTAAAATTAATTGTAGTTAGCTTCCCATACACTTAAGAGTAGAACAGAAAGCTCAGGGAAAAATAAATTTACTTCATTTTGAACCCTAACGTCATTTCCCTGAATTTTTAGTATGCATTGTTGATAATATAATTGTTTATTTGTAGTTAACATAATTATTTACATCTGACTTTTCAACTTTTTTTATTTTCAGGGCTTGGTTAAAGTAATGACACTTTGTCCCGTTGAGACATTGGTATGTAAATGTTTTGGGACAAAAGAATAATAAGTTCTGGTGAGAAAACTTGATAAATAATTTAACCTTTATTCATTTTATATATTATTCCATTTTAGAGGAAAAAGAGTTTAGCTATGCTGCAGCTATACATTAACAAGTTGGATTCACAAGGCAAATATACATTATTTAGGTATGTATCAAGTGTGGTTAATTGCTAAGTGTGTGGTTAAGTAACCATGGAACTATCCTATGATATAGTATGTATGTTTCACATGTAATCCAACTCCAATTGGAAGTCATATTAAATTCTCTTTTCTGTGATATTTGGAAAAGGGGTTAGTCACATACTTTGGATACATATATATGTATAGACATATTAATGAATCCTAGTGTATACTTCAATTCAATTAATTTGAAATACTCTAAACTTCAAATAGACTTGAAAAAGATTAAACTGAGATTGATAATACTCCTGCTAGACGTTTACATATGTTAATAAAAGCTCCGTTACAGTTGAAATCAATAGCTGTGAAGTTATAGCTTTGACAGGCTGTTCACTGTAAGTTCTTAATAGTAGAGCTTACTAATTGTGCTGTTTGCGATGGAAAAGATTCTAGCAACTCTCTAAGTTAAACATTGGCAAAAGGACCAGGATTTTATGGGCCATGTGGTCTCCGTTGCAGCCATTCAACTTTGTCTTTGTATTAGAGGTATGTTCCAATAAAACCTTATTGATACAATCAGGCAGTAGGCTGGTATGGCTTGTCGACTTTAGTTTATTGATCACTGTTCTGGGTAAAAAAAAAAAAAAAGAGTTAAAGACAGACTTGGGCTATGTTAAAGTGCTAGAAAGTCTTCTTTGTGATTGGCCAATATTAGCATTATTGATCCCATCTTTTCTTCATTTCTCTTGAAGAGGTAAGAGCATACTTATGAAATCCTGTATCCATAAATGAAAACTATATCCATAAAAGTTGAAATTTGGTTTAATAGAAATGTCTTGTTAGAAAAATCAGTTATGAATAGAATTTACCAGACGGTGAGTGTAGTAATAACTATTACAGGTGACTTCATATTTGGTTGATCACCTTGGCAACTGTCTTCACTGTGGGTTTTGTATTCCTGGTAACACGCAACCAATTTGAATATGTAAAACTTTCATCACCATTTAATTATAATGCAGTCTACGATAATTTCATATCCACTCTTAATTTTGCTTTTCAGGTGCTTACTGAATACGAGTAATCACTCAGGTGTCGAGGCCTTTATTATTCAAAATATCAAAAATCAAATTGACACATCATTAAAGGTAAGAGCATACCAAGATATCCATTATTGATTTATTTGGTAGCTATGTGTATTCATATGTTGAAGACATTCATATGAGTTTTTCCCCTGATAGTCTTTTTCTGTGCCTATTATTAAGATATATTTTTTCTCTACTTCTATTTTTTAAAATCCCTGTATTTAGAAATTTTGTTAACTGTAAATTTAAATTGTATTAATTCTTTGAACTTAAAACTTCTCTGTGTTTTGCTATATGCTTTTGAACAATGAACAGAAACTTAAGTCTTAACCTGTTTGTGGATGTTGAGAAATTCTATATAGAAAAGAGAGAAAGCACATATTATTATTCTCAAACTGGCAGGCTTTGTTCTAGGAATATGGAAAGTGAATGAAATTATGGACATTAATGTTTAAAAAATATTTTGTTGTTATTTTTTTGAGACAGGATCTTGCTTTTTTGCTCAGGCTAGAGTATACTGCCATCATCATATCACACTGCAACTTCAAATTCCTAGGCTTGAGTGATTCTCATGTCTCAGCCTCCTAAGTAGCTGGAACTATGGGCATACACCACCACACCTGCCTAATTTTTAAATTATTTTTTTGTAGCAACAAGGTCTCTCTATGCTAGGACTCCTGGCTGTAAGTGATCCTCCTACCTCAGCCTCCCAAAGTACTAGAATTACAGGCATGAGCCACCATGCCTGACCTAAAAACATATATTAACATTTTAAAAGTATAAGAGTTTATAGCATTAAGGTATTAGAAAAAACATCATTTATCAAGCTGTTATTTCAAGCCTTTTCCTATTTTTCTTCTGCTTTTCAGAGAACATATAACAACAAATGGTTTACAGGACCACAGCTGATTTCCCTTCTAGATTTGGTACTCTTTCTCCCAGAGGGTGCTGAAACAGATTTATTGCAGAACTCAGATAGGTGAGATAACTTTTACTAAGGTTCAGATAGTAATAGTAATTCAGAATAAAATGTGAAACCTCTGCTTGAGGAACCTAAATTAAAAAATCTATTTTCTTCTGATTTTATGATCAAAAGTTAATTCATAAAATTAAATAAAATTTTTCATCTTTAAGCAATTCAGTAGTATATAGAAACAAAATCAAAAATTTTTCTTTCCAGAAGAATGACCAACATTATGATTTAATACCTTTGATATACCCACCATTTGATAGAGATTTGCCACTACAAACATTTGTGACTAAAAACTTACCAATCTGTGTACATAGCTTATAAAAGGCTTATGTGGTTTTATTGTTGTATGTTGTTTAATAGGTTATCTTTTTTTCATATAGAACATGTAATTTCATTTTCAGAATACTAGGATGAAATATGTTGAGAAATGGTTATAAGCATTCACAAAAGGAATTTTAAGAAGTTCAGAAAATAAAAGGTGATACTCTCAAATATTAAAGACAAGGCTTTCTTGAGAAAATAAGGAAAGTAATTTTCACACTTTTATTTTGTGGACTTAAATGGAAAACAAGCATGATAAGTCACTACTAATTCAAAAGACATATTGATGGAACTAGTTTCTGATGGCAAACATAATTACAAAGATATACCCAAGGCTTTCACTTATTCATTGAAATTGTTGTCGATTATATAAAACTATACTGTTAAGTAACAAATTATATGTTTTTTATTAACAGGATTATGGCTTCATTAAATTTATTGAGGTACTTGGTTATCAAAGATAATGAAGATGACAATCAAGTAAGTGAATTATTTGAAAAAGAAACTGAGTATAATAAAAAGCATAAAGAATGATTCAGATTTTCTTGATCAGTACCTACTTTACCCAGCTATAAGGGCCGGGGAAAGTGCCAACAATTATTCTGAAACTCGAAGTTCATTCCCAGGAGCATTTACCACCCCACATCCGCCTTTCCTTTCCCTTTCTTACTGTACCTCTGTCTCTCTCAAGAACATTGCTAAGCCCTTTTTGGTAGATGAGTTGAAGGTCCTAAGTTAACTAACCTGTGGAGCTCAACATATATTTGAATGGCTTTTTTGGTTTCCTCTATGTATGGTTCATGATTTAAGTCTGAGCTATATAAAATAAAATCATCTGATATTTTACCTCATTAGACATGACAAATTGAAGCATTTTCAGCACTAAAACTGAATTTCACAACACCTTTTTGGATATGTGTAGGAAGCTGGATTTTTTTTTAATAGCACATCATTAGAAGTATTCAGTAAATAGAAAACTGAGAGAGATTTATCATACAGTAAAATTAAATTTGGTTTGTATCTTCTAACTACCCTGTTCTAATAATTGCTTTCCCTATATGCGTTAGCTCCATTAACCATAACTACCTGAATCGTGTTAATCTGCTTTTTTTAAAAAGTAATAAAAGGAATGAAAATAAATTGGTTTTTATGTAAAAATGCCAAAGAGCTTATTTTTTAAATTAAGTGAATCATGATGGTGGAGGCAAAGTTTATAGGAAAGGTAGCCGTTTCCTCTCTTCTTCACAGTTATAGTAGATTCAGTGATTTGACATTCCTATTCATCCCTCTTTAGCTGGAAACAGTTATTTGTTATTATTACTGTGCTAACTCTATACCTGATGCTATCTTTTTTTCAATATTGTGAAAATTTTCAGACATACAATAAAGTTGGGAAAGTTTTACAGTGATCACTGATTTACCTACCACTTAGATTAGCATCTGTCATCTTTAATTGGGGGGGCAGAGTCTCACTCTGTTGCCCCAGGGTAGAGTGCTATGGTGTCATAGCTCACAGCAACTTCAAACTCCTAGGCTCAAGCATTCCTCTTGCCTCAGCCTCCCAACTAGCTGGGACTATAGGCATGCACCACCATGCCCAGTTAGTTTTTCTGGGTTTTTTTATTCCTTTTGTAGAGAATGGTGTCTCAGTCTTGCTCAGACTGATCTTGAACTCTTGAGCTCTCTTGCCCAGAATGATTCTACCATCTTACTATATTTGCCTCATCATTTATCCATCTCCACCCTCTATCCATTTATCAATCTATCTTATTTTTTTGATACATTTTAAAGTAAACTGTAGGCATCAGCATACCCTTCTCCTAAGTATTTCAGCGTATAAAGAGGAGTTCAGTATTAAATAGAGTTAAATATTTGTTTGTGTTTTTCTTTGAGTTAAAATTTACATAAAATGAAGTGTACAAGTTGTAAATATACAGTCACTGAATTTTAACAAATACATAGCTCTGTTATCCAGATTTGTATCAAATATAGAACATTGTCATCATCACAAGAAGTACCCTTGTGCTTCTTCCCAGTTAATTCTGACCTTACTGTTCTACCTTCTTCCCCTCCTCTGCCAGGGACAACCACTGTTCTGGACAAGTTCTATATATCATCTATTCTTCACAAGAACAGATGCTACAATAAAAGCACTTTTTATGTCTCCCTCTTCATACATAATGTAGGCACAAAAAGGATCATTAAGTTGTATAAGAGCACACATCTAGTAAGTGGTATAGATAATTATGACCCCAGATTTCTTAGGGATGGAGCACAATGTAATATAGAGGCCTGGAAAGGGAAGACTTGAGAACAGTTGACTATTGTGCAATGTCTCCTATGATATCCAAAGATAATGCCTCACTTTTGTTTGGCACGCACATTTTGTGGTGAAGAAAAGGATACAACCAGCTTCTAGAACTGCCTTCTTATTTAATGGTTTTAAAAAATGTTTTTAAAGGATCAAATATTCAAAATTATTGCCATGTAAATTACTATAAGAATTACTGTACCAGGGAAATTAGCAAAAAAGCCATTCTGAGATGGCAACCTGACATTTTGAGGCAGCTTCAGAGCCTGTTCATCATGAAGATTCTCAAAAAAAAAAAAAAAAAATCTAGATTTGTGCTGTTAAATACAGTTGATGATAGCCACATGTGACTATTTAAATTTAAATGGATTCAAACTTTTTTTTTTGAGACAGAGTCTTGCTGTGTCACTTGGGCTAGAGTGCAATGACCTGTAGGCCCATTTACTTGGGAGACTTGTTTCCCCAAGAAAACACTAGATTTGCCATGGCACTCTAACTTGGGCAAGAGTAAGACTCTGTTTCAAAAATTTAAAAAAGTTTGCATAAAAATGACATATAATAATACAGTAGAACCTTGGTTAAGTTGAGCACCCAAGGACAATCTGGTCAACATATGGAGGAGATCAACATAAGGAACTAGGCCTACTCTACTGATATGTACATGTGGCACGTGTGTGGTCTATGAAAATTAGGTCAGTTTCAGGAGGTAGTCAGTGTAGGAAGGCGTTAACTATGGAGGTTCCACTGAGTATCTAATTTGATATATTCAGACTATATTCATTAATAACATTAAATATGTTGGTGATAATACCAGAAACATTTATTAGTTAAAACAATTATGTGTCGATTATCTTTTTGTAACAACTTTTACAACTATATGTTTGCCTTATAGAAATATACATTCATGTTTCCCCTCTAATTTCAAATTTCATTTCATACATACCAGAAAAAGTGACATATATACCAAAAAAATAAATAAATAAATTTAGAGACAGGGTCCTGTTATGTTGCCCAGGCTGGAGTGCAGTGGCTATTTACAGGCACAATCATAGTATAGTACAGCCACAATTTGAAGAAAAAGAACAAGTATCAGAAGCACATGTAGCAGGGATTTTGGAATCATTGGTCATAATTTTAAAAACTACTATTAATATGCTAAGGGCTCTAATGGATAAAGGAGACAGCATGCAAGAACAGATGACCAATGTAAGTAGAGAGATGTAAATCCTTAGGAAGAACCAAAGATAAATGCTAGAGACCACAAACCCTGCAACAGAAAGGAAAACTTCTGATGGGTTAATTAGCAGACTGGACATAGCTGGGGAAAGAATTTCTGAACCTGAGGATACATGAATAGAAACTTCCAAAACTGAAAAGCAAAGAGAATGCATATGGGAAAAAAAAGAAAAAGAAAAGAAAAAAAAGGATTGAATATCTAAAGACTGTGGGACAACCACAAAAGATGTGTAACATATGCATAGTGAAAATATTAGAAGGACAAGGAATGTTTGAGGCAAGAAATGACTGAGAATTTTCCAAATTATTATTATTATTGTTATTTTTGAGACAGAGTCTTACCCTTTTGCCCAGGCAAGAGTGCCATGACATCAGCCTAGCTCATAGCAACCTCAAACTCATGGGTTCAAGTGATCCTCCTCCTCAGCCTCCCAGAGTGCCTGGCTAAGTTTTCTATTTTTCATTGAGATGGTCTCCCACTTGCTCAGGCTGGTCTCCAACTCCTGAGCTCAAGGGATCCTCGCTGCCTCTGCCTCCCAGAGTG
>CAUYON010052756.1:0-11723 GCA_963573935.1 Arctocebus calabarensis
TGCATTCTCACCAGCAATGTAGAAGTGTTCACTTTTCTCCACATCTGCACCAGCACCTCTGGTTTTCAGATTTTGTGATGTGGGCTAATCTTACTGGAGTTAGATTATATCTCAAAGTAGTTTTGATTTGCATTTCTCTGGTGATTAAGGATGATGAGCATCTTTTCATGTGTCTGTAGGCCGTGTGCCTATCACACTTCTTCTTTAGAGAAGTTTCTCTTCAGGTCCCTTGACCACTCTGAGATAGGATCATTTGCTCTTTTCTTGCTAATACGTTTGAATTCTCTGTGGATTCTAGTTATTAAACCTTTATCAAAGGCATAACCTGCAAATATTTTCTCCCATTCTGAGGGCTGTCTGCTTGCTTTACTAACGTATTCTTGGCTGTGTGGAAGCTTTTTAGTTTGAACAGATCACAGTAGAGTATTTTTGATGCTGCTTCAATTGCCCTGAGGGTCCGCCTCATAAAATATTCGCCCAGACTGATTCCTTCAAGACTTTTCTCTACACTTTCTTCTAGTATTCTTATAGTTTCATGTCTTAAATTTAAATCTTTAATCCAGTGAGAGTCTATCTTAGTTCAAGATGAAAGGTGTGGGTCTAGTTTCAGTCTTCTACAGGTCACCAGCCAGTTCACCCAGCACCATTTGTTAAATAGGGAATCTTTTCTCCATTGAATGTTTTTAATTGGCTTGTCAAAGATCAAATAATGGTAAGTAGCTGGGTTCATCTCTTGGTTCTCTATTCTATTCCATACATCTACCTCTCTATTTTTGTGCCAGTACCATGCTCTTTTGATCACTATCAATTTATAGTATAGTCTGAGGTCTGGAAGTGTAAC
This sequence comes from Arctocebus calabarensis, assembly GCA_963573935.1. Taxonomy (NCBI): domain Eukaryota; kingdom Metazoa; phylum Chordata; class Mammalia; order Primates; family Lorisidae; genus Arctocebus; species Arctocebus calabarensis. The sequence goes on from CAUYON010052756.1 coordinate 842, forward strand.
TTCTACTGCTTTGTTTTTATTTCTGAGTAATGTCTTGGCTATTCGAGGTTTTTACTTATTCCATATAAAATGATGTATATATTTTTTGAGATCTTTAAAATATGACAACGGAACTTTAATAGGAATTGCATTAAAATTGTACAGTGGTAGAGATATTTTGACAATGCTGATTCTTACCAGCCATGAACATGGTATGTTTTTCCCTTTGTTAACCTCTTCAGCTATTTCTTTCCTTTGAGTTTCATATTTCTCTTTATAGAGATCTTTCACATCCTTTGTCAGGTAAACTCCCAAATATTTCATCTTTTTTGGCATTGCTGTAAATGGAATAGAGTCCTTGACTGTTTTTTCAGCTTGGTTATTGTTGGTGTATATAAAGGCTACAGATTTATGAGTGGTGATTTTGTAACCTGAGACACTGCTGTATTCCTTGAGCACTTCTAAGAGTTTTGTAATTGAATCCCTGGGGTTTCCAGATATACAATTTTATCATTTGCAAATAGTGAAAGTTTGACCTCTTCTGATCCTATATGAATACCTTTGATTGCCTTTTCTTCCCTAATTGCAATGGCTAAAACTTCCATTACAGTGTTGAAAAGCAGTGGAGACAATGGGCAACCTTGCCTGGTTCCTTATCTAAGTGGAAATGATTTCAATTTAACTCCATTCAATACGATATTTGCTGTAGGTTTACTGTAGATGGCCTCTATTAGTTTAAGAAATGTCCTTTCTATATCCATTTTCTTAAGTGTTCTGATCGTGAAATGATGCTGGATATTGTCAAAAGCTTTTTCTGCATCAATTGAGAGAATCATATGGTCTTTGTTTTTTAATTTATTTATGTGCTGAATTATACTTATAGATTTACTTATATTGAACCAGCCTTGAAACTGGAATATAAGAATAACTGCAGATCTTTCTGCTGAAATCATTCAAGCTAGACAAGGGTGGTCATCGACTTTTAATCTCCTATAACAAAATAACTTTCAACCCAGGATCTGTATCCAGCTAACCTGAGTTTCATTTATGATGGAGACATTAAATACTTCAATGACATTCATGTGTTGAAGAAAGTTGCCATAACTAAACCAGCTCTCCATGGTATCCTCAGACCTATCCTCCATGATGACCAGCGCAATTCACCACCACAAACATTTTTTACATTTTTATGAAATCCAATGTTTTTAAATTTTATGCATCATGTGTTTTGCATTTCAAGTCTTAAAAATTGTTTAATTAATCTTAGATATGAATAATTGATTTTATTTGCTATTAATCTATTTCTATTTCTTTTTTTTTTTTTCGAGAATAAAAACACAAACATTTTTTAATGAGCAAAGGATTTGAATAGAGATTTCTCCAAAGGAAAACAATATATATACATAATATATACAAAAGGCCAATAAACATATGAAAAGATGCTCAACATCATTGATCATTAAGGAAATGCAAATCAGAACCACAATGACATAACACCCAAGTCTACCATGATGGTTGTAATCAAAACAATAGAAAATAGTAAGTGTTGGTGAGGATATGGAGAAATTGGATCCCTCTTGCATTCCTGGTGGGGATACAAAATGGTGTAGCTACTTTGAAAAAGAGTTTGGGAGTTACTTAAAAGTTACTGAGTCACTTGTTAACTCTATTTCTATTTCTTTATATACATAGAATCTTGATTTTATCTTGCTTATTTTCCCTTTTTTCCTTTTCCCTTCTGTATTTCTTATTCACCTGGCCCTTCCCAGAACTTGCATCAGACTATGGAGACAATGTAGCAAGCCTAGACAAAGGGCTTGTCTCCATATGGGTGCAATTCATGTAATTCTCAATATAGGTCCACCATTGTTGCTAAATCTATGCTTTAATCCTTTTATTTTGGTGAGTCATTCAGATTGACTTCTTGGTTACAGTTTCCTGAAAGATAAACCTATCTGTGTACCTTGAGTTAAGATAATATAGTGAAAGACAAGTTTCGTCTTACATATTATGATACTGTGTTCAGAGGAAACAAATAGGAAAACCACAAAATTAAATCTCAAATTTTAAAAAGTTAGGCCAAAAAGAAGAACCATGGAAAGAAACAAAGACAGAGAAACCAGAAAGCCAAATGAAATATGAGAATTGACATAGCCTGGAAATCATATGAGCTAAAGTTTACCCACTCTTATCTAAAGGGAGAAATAAAACTGATAACTGCTAACTCACACAATTAGATTCATTCTGTGCTGTGTACAGCTTTAAACATTCTGTGTCAGCAGTTCTTAAACTGTAGTCAAGGGGACCTTGGGGAATCCCCAAGACCCTTTTAGAGATCTGAAAGTTGAAATAAATTTCTATAATAAGACATTTGACTTTTAACTCTTATTCTTTCTTCAGTGTTCTGTGTTTACCAGAAGCTACATGGCATGTGATACTGTAACTGGTCGAAAGCAGATCAGATATGTAAATATAGCTGTTTTCTATTAAATCAGAAAAAACTAGATTTAAAAAATATAAAAAATAATACTTCTATTCCCATAGTTTTTTTTCTTTTTCGTTTTAGCAGGGAGCACTAGGTAGAACTGAAGAAGGACGAACACAAAGCCTCTAATGATAAAAACTTTTGATGGATTTAATTGTTTTCCCTTAAGACTAGAAATAGATAATGTTATATAAAGTCATACCAAGAAATATATCAAAGTTTAGACAATTGGTTGGAGGAGTTATATTTTAAATTCTACTTAGAGCTGATAGCATAATGAATGAGGTGAGAAAATTAAGTTTCCGAACTCATTCTACAATAGTGCTACATACCTCATTGTTGAATATCATCACTCTAGTCACCTTGGATGTACTCCCTGGGGCAGCTATACATCAACACCAGCACCCTAGTTCACTCTTCAAAGCACCTTTAATTGGATGAGTTTGCAAACTTAATTGTTAGACTTGTACAATGACACCTGAGTCCAAACACACAAATTAAAGGTAACTTTTAGTTGAAACACAGTTTACCACATTACTAACATCTTGCATTAGTGTGGCACATTTGTTACAGGTGATGAGCCACCATCCGTACATCATCACTGAAGTCCACAGCTTGCACAAGGATTCGTTCTTTGTGTGTGTGTTCTATGGATTTTGACAAATGTATAATGACATTTATTCACCTTTTAGACAAAGTCATGCATAATAGTGTTACTGCCCTAGAAAGTTTTGTGTTCTCCACATATTCATATCTCCTTCCATCCATCTGAATCCAAGGCAAGCACTGATCTTTCTACCAACTCCATAGTTTTGCCTTTTCCAAAATTTCATCGAATAGAAATCATACAGTATGCAACCTTTTCAGATCGTCTTTTTCACTTAGCAATATACTTTGGAGTTTCCTCCATGCCTTTCTGTGGTGTATTAGCTCATTTCTTTATACTCCTGAATAATATTCGATTATCTGGATCTGGATATACCAGTTTGTTTATTCATTCGCCTTCTGAAGGAAATCTTGGTTGCCTCCAACATTAAACAATTAAAATAAAGCTTCTGTAAACAATTGTGTGCAGGTTTTTGAGTGTTTGAGTGGATGTAACTTTTCTTTTTCTTTCTTTCCTTCTTTTTGTTTATCTTTTCTTTCTTTCCTTCTTTCTTTCTTTCTTTTTGAGACAGAGTCTGACTTTGTCACCCCAGTAGAGTGCAATGGTGTCATAGCTTACAGCAACTTCAAACTCTTGGGCTCAAGTCATTCTCTTGTCTCATGCTCCTGAGTAGCTGGGATTACAGACACCAGCCACATTGCCTGGCTAGTTTTTCTATTTTTAGTAGAGACAGGGTCTCACTCTTGCTCAGGCTAGTCTTGAACTCCTGATCTCAAGCAATCCACCCACTTTGCCCTTAACATTTCAACTCATTGGGTATGAAAAATTTATTCCACAAAACCCTTCATAGTTGTTTAGTTACAAACGATGTGGACTAGAGAACAAAAAGACGCTGTAACATCTGTTTCCTGTGGTGATAAAGGCTCATTCACTGGTTAAATTACTCGTTTGTGCATAACAGACAGATAATAATCAAAGTCTACGTATTCAAATTCAAATTTGTTCCTCAATAAAGTTACAAATTATTTTATGTCATCAGCTGTCAATATCAATGAAATATAGTTGAAACATCAAACATGAGGTCTATCAAGTTAAATTTCTATTACATGCAAGAACTAGCTCCTCTTCGTATATGTTTCATATAAATATAGCAGTGCATAAAATTAAAATTATCATCTTGGCCAGGATGTGGTCAACTTCCAAATACACATTCTTCCAAAATGTAAGTTACTGAAGTTAGTCTTTGTATTATGAAAAAATAATCTGTGTCTACTTAAAATTTTTTTCAAGATTAGATGCTATAAAATATTTGACTTTTAGCATGTGTATCAGTAAGTCCATGATATTATTTATGCTGTTCATTGGGATTTTTTTAAATTTCTTGTTAATTAATCATATATCTTTATGATTGGCATTATTTTGTGATGACTATCAATTAAAATTCATTATTGCAATACTCTAGTTACTGTAGAGTTTACTTTTCTCCTAATATGTGACTAGTTTTCATTAACTACAGATAATAAATAAGCAAAATTTTATTGGGGGCTTACAGAGGCTTATGTAGGTAAAAGTGAGAGGCAATGTTAATAAACAGTATCCACAGGAAAGAAATCAATAAGCAACAAAGATTAATATTGTGGACATTTAATTAGAAGCTAAATTTTCTATGAAAAAAATTATTACCATGACCAAGTGGCCCTCATTGTCTTTCCCAGGACACTATATTTATACAAAGTAGTTGTTTAGGAGTATACCATATTTTAGAGTTCATTTTATGAATGCACAAACTAGAAGTATGAATTTTCATGTTTATATGTCTATAATTGCTACTACATTACTCATAAAAGTCTAGATTATGCTAAGGAAACAAAATATCCCTGGTATCCTATTGGCTCAAAACCAAGACATTTAATTTACACTCACTAAATGTTCATTGATAGGCTGTACTTCTCACAGTAACTCAGGGACCCTGGTTGAAAGAGATTTCATTATCTTAGAGGTCTTTTCATTTAGAATCTTGTTACTCACAGTGTGGTCTGCAAGTCAGCATCATCAAGAATTTTGTTAGAATGAAGAGTCTCAGATCCCAGACCAAACCCAAATTTTTTAACAAATCCCAAGGTAATCTATATAAAATTTAAAAAGCATGGGGCTGGAAGACATGGTCTCTTAGATCACCATGCCAGGGGAAGGAAGCTGTAAAATTTAATGTAGACATTTTATTTTTTTCCCCCCAGTGGTAAGACAGAATTTATTTACAGAAAAGAATACAGAAAACACTAAAGTTCCTGGTAGAGAGAGAGAACTCAAGTGGGGAGAGAAAAGTTCTCTCCGTTTCTCGCCCGGTCTTTCCTCATTTCCCCCTTTAGGCTTTTAGTCTCGGGGTATATATAGGTGTATGGGTTCCTTGGCCAGGAAACGAATGAACACAGTCCCTTCCACCAGGGTCAGGTGAATGAATGTATCGATGAATGGACACATTCCCTTCCGCTGGGTCAAAGTGAATGAATGTATCAATGAATGGACACAGTCCATTTATAGAATTGAGGCCTAGGAAATTCACAGTAATGTACACATTTTATTGTCTCAGTCCAGAAGTGTCAAAAATCACTTCTCTTCTTGGACCAAGAACCAGAACCAAATGTGACCTCATCCAACTACAAAGGTGGCTTAGGAATTCAGGGGAATACACAAGATAGTGAAGGAACATCATCACAAAGCTTTACTACCCTAGATTGATAGTATACTTTTTGAGTAATTATAAGTGCACACTTTAAGAATTCTGAATGTGGAGGTTATTCAATTTCACGTAACAATTATAAATTTATCTTTTCAATTCTTGTTAATATCAACAAGTAATATACCTGCTTCACTTCAAATGATACAGTAAATTTGATTAATCTGTATACGCAATTCAGATGTTCTAGGAAAAGTTCCAACATTACTTAGCTTCTTTTTCATCATAAACATTGATGTTCAGGATAAAAATTGATATATATATGACACAATATTTACATATCCTGACAAGTTCCTGGATCATTTATAAATTTTACCTTCCTTGACCAAGTAAGTGAAGTTACTTTTGGTCCTCAGGAAATAAATTTGACATCAATGATAATTTTTATTCAAAACAAATATGTAGTGCAGTATTTTTTCCTGAGGTTAACACAGTCACTCATTAACTACAACATAGTACCAGGGATATGCAGGTGAACTTAAATATATACTAGGCAAAAGCATAGTCTGAGAATGAACGAAGGCAAATTATTCTTTATGAGACTGTATGATTCCAAGAATCTTCACAAGCTATGTCATGCTCTGAAACCAAAGTGAAGGATAAGCTAATGAGATAACAAACAAATTTAAGCAAAATTTAGTTTTCAGTATAACTTCATTTAGAATATGAAAGGTCAGAATAAAGCTTGGAGATATTTTTAAAGAACCAGCACAAAAAAATCAAATTCATTCAACAATATGTGCTTACATTTGTGCTGTGAGTAATCTTGAATCCAATGCATAGTCTCTATCATTATTGCATTATTATTGCCTATTAATCTTTTTCATATATTTTATATCTTTTGAAATAATTAAACTAAATGTGTCAAATATTATTTTTGTAATAGATGACTAAATTAGAACAGTCATACCTTACCTCAGAATCAGCAGCAGCTGTTTATCAACAGACATGTCATCCCAAAGACTAGCTAAATTACATAGGACATACAGAATCACACATCCTTTAAGATGGGGACACTACAGCACAGCTGAAGTCCTATGATATGAATTCAAAGTCTGCCTACGATACTTATTACCCTTGCTTATTATCCTGGGCTAGTTACTTAACCACTCTAACCTTCATTTTCCTTTTCTGTGGGTCAAGGATAAAAATATTTACCCCCTGATATAAAATAGGTATAAAAAAAATGGCATAGGGCTTAACACCAAGAAATGGTAGTCATTGTTATTTTAGAAATAACTTGATCACATTTGTCATCCCAAATAGTGTAGGTACCATTGTTGTGATATTTCTGAATAAGATTTTTCCAGTATCCATTAGAACATTTCCATTAACAAGGATTTCAATACTTTATAAGGTTAACTAATCCATTAATGGAGAAATCCAATTTTTAAAATACTTTTTCTTTTTTATATTCCATTTTATGTGGATTTATCTTTTATTAGTTAGATATGTGCTCATATTAATTCCTCCAGGAGTAATCTAATATAGATTTACTTATTTTAATTTGATGTCAAAAGTAATGGCATTAGGAATGTTCTTTGTGAAAGGTTATAATCATGTTAATTCTACATATTCCGCATTACTAAGTACTCCTTTAAAGTGCTTTTCCTGAGCTTAGTCCACAAGATGTTCAAGTAAGTGCTTAAGCCATTGGATGCTTCACAGATAAGCAACTGCAGGTCATGAACACAACAAATTTCAGGGACCTGCTAAACTGAGAAAAATGATGCTCTTCTGAGGACTGTTCATTGATTGTTTCAACTTAGCTTTATGTAATACAAGTTATCTTGAACAATCTCACATTCTGCAAAATTGAGCAGAACAATTTAAAAAGTATTATTAAAAGTAACAAGATTCATGGAAAAAACAGAATTGAGGCTGTATATGAACACTGTGACCAGAGCACTAACAAAAATCATAAAGGCCCTAATAAAGGATCCTAGAAAAGTTAAATCTCTACCAACATCACTGTTAGAAATCCTTTCTAATATTATAAAATCCGTGCCTCCTGCTTGCAGACATATGTTCTAGAAGGCATTCATTTTTAATAGAGACTTTTCATCAAATATCTTCTTTCATACATTATTTTATTACAGAGTAACATGTCCTCACATCTTCCTCAGCCATATTTCCCCAGATAACTAAACATAGTGCAAAGCCTGGCAGTTCTTGAAGCTTGTGAACAGCCAGTCACTTCTTGTTCTACAGGACAGCACTTTGGGGGGATTTCTGCCTCTTATTGAAGTTATTAGCTCCTTATTTACTATAAAAAATTGGCCCTTTTTAATTTTGAGAAACTTGTTCCAAATGTTTCAAAATGTAATAGGCTGGAGATAATTGTGCATGAGCCAATATAACCTCCACATTACACCTGTACAATTACTCAACTTAGCAACAGAGCATGAGGTAGCTCAAATTAAAGAAATATGCTATATGAAACCAGACTCTAGTTACCAAATATTCCAAAGAGAATTGTATTTCTTCAGACACCTTTCAATAAACACAAGCACAGAGACCCCCCCCCCAAAACATGGAGTTCATTGGTCTTTGACTGATATCATGGGCAAATGACATTCATTCACTCCTCCAAAACCCAGAATGTATTTAAGAAGTCTTTGAAGGGTTCTGGAGCAAGATGGTAGTCTAGTAACAGCTTCCTTGCAACTGGGCACAGTGAGACTGGGGAGAGAAGACTTCAGGCATCTCTGTCTGGCAGGATCTGCCCAAAAACATCCCTTTGGGGACACAGGGAGATAGCATGAGACTTCTGGACCCCCTGAGGAAGGCAAAAGCAGTGGAGAACTGGCAAGTGGTTGCGTGTGTTCATTTGGTCTAATCCTACCTGCAGCTGTCAGTACAGCAGCAGTGAGATTGCAACTTGGAAAGGTCTTACCTGTGAGCTGTTTGGGTTTTTTTTTGGACTTGACACTAGGTTGAACTACCTTGGAAGAACTTGGGCAAGAGTGTAGAGGTCTTTGAGTATTGTCTAGGGCCCTAGACTGAGCCACTGAGCCAGACAGAGCTACCAGTGTTTGGTTGTGGGCTGTGCGGAGCAATTGTGGGAGAACTGCCCCAGCAAGCTCCATGCTCAGGGTCACAGAACAAGCATTGGGTGGGAGTGAGTAATATAGTGACTGAGCAGCCTAAAGGTGGGGACTGAGATGCCTTGCAGCCTTAATCCTCAGGGGCATAGGGTAAGACCTGTTTGGGCACTCTGGGTAAGTAGATAGCCACTTAAGGAGTGATCGCAGTGACAAGTGCTTTCCTGGGAAAGCTTCTGCCTAGCCCAAGTTAGCAATTTAAAGTTTCTTTTAAGCAGGCTGAGGAGGATTTAGGCTCTCTACCCTGTGGGGTTTGAGAAATCATCAGAGTCCTCCAGCCTCCATTTTGCACAGTCATACCAGCATTGTGATTAACAGACCATACCCCAGATGATCACCTGTTGCCCAGACAATATTTAGTAAGATATATAAACTGCCTTGCTTTTGGTTTTGTTTTGTTTTTAATGTCAACATTTTCCTTAAAATATTTTTCTTTTTTCTCTTTCTTTTATTTCTTCATTTTTCTAGTTTAAATATAATTTTCCATTGTTGCCGTTTTCAACAATTAGAACTTCATTTTTGCTAGTGTTTCTACCCCTATTGTTTTTTCCCCCAATTTTATCCTGTAAAGTTTTCAGTTTGCTTGTTTTGCTTTGATGTATTGCATTTTTGTCTTTCCTCTCTACTTGATGGAGGTGGGATATTGTGCCCAAACAGGTTGGCAAAGAGCTCCTGACCTAACCACCCAACCCAGCACCCCAGAGGTTGGGGGTTCTTAAGGTTGGGTCAAAGTACCCTACTGTACACCTATATTGCTCCTGTCCCCCTCTTTCCATGCCTCTCTTCTTTTTGTCAATAGTTGCTTCTACCCACCCCCTCTCCTTTCTCCTTTTATTTTTTCTTTCTTTCTTTTTTCCCTTCTTACTCTTCAATCTTCTCATCCTTCTGGTCCTGTACCAAAAGAACTAATCAAAACGCTAGGCCAGAGGCATGGCAACTTAAAGAGCAGGAGGAAGTCAAAGGAAAATTAGGGCAAGGAAACAGATAAAAGAAATCATTCGTGAGGAAAAATAAGCAGAAAACTCCTGGCATCATGAAAAAACAGTCCAGAGCACCCTCCCACAAGGGACTGTGAGGTAGCTACTGCAGAGGATTCCACCTATAAGGAAACATTAGAAGTGACAGCAAGGGAATTTAGAATACAGATGATGAAAACAATCAAGAAAATGAAGGAAACAATGAAGGAAACTGCTGATAAAGTGGAAAATAATAAGAAGGAAATCCAAAAACAGAACTAATTAAGAGATGAACACTATGAAGAATATAAAAACAATATAGCAGAGCTGAAGGAACTGAAGTAGTCAATTAGGGAACTTAAAGATGCAATAGAAAGTATCAACAACAGATTAGACCATGCAGCAGAAAGAAACTCAGAGGTAGAAGACAAAGCTCTTGAGATAACTCAGATGCTTAATGAGGCAGGAAAGAAGAGAGAGAAAGCAGAACGATTGCTGACAGAATTATGGGACGCTATGAAGCATTCAAACATATGAGTTATAGGTATCCCAGAAGGGGAAGAAAAAGGCCCCAGGGGAATGGAAGCTGTACTAGAGAACATTATGAATAAAAATTGCCCAAATAGCACCAAAGATTCTGACACTCTCCTGTCAGAGAGATATCAGACCCCAGGTTGCCTCAACTCTAACTGAGCTTCTGCAAGACACATTGTGATGAACCTGTCCAAAGTCAAGCAAAAAGAAAAGATTCTTCAAGTTGCCAGGAGTAAGCGCCAGTTGACCTACAGAGGGAAATCTATCGGGGTGACTACCGACTTCTCTAATGAAACTTTCCTAGCAAGAAGCTAATGGTCATCTACCTTTAATCTACTTAAACTGAACAATCTCAAGCCCAGAATTCTATATCCTGTGAAGCTAGTCTTTAAAATTGATGGAGAAATCAAAACATTAACTTATATACAAACATTGAGAAAATTTGCCAAAACAAGACCAGCTCCACAGGAAATACTTCAA
>CAUYON010052759.1:0-48578 GCA_963573935.1 Arctocebus calabarensis
TCCCTCCATCCCTCCCTTCCTCCGTCCCTCCCTTCCTTCCTAGACAGAATTTCACTCTGTTGCCTTGGGTAGCGTGCCATCACATCAGCCTAGCTTACACCAACCTTACCTCAAACTCCTGGGCTCAAGAGATCCTCTTGCCTCAGCCTCCTGAGTAGATGGGACTATAGGTACCCACCACTATAACCAGCTAAGAGAATTCATAATCTTCTAAAAAAATTATTCTTTTTTTCTTTTTTTAAAATTTCAGATTAATATGAGGTTAATTAATACAAATGGTTAGGTTACAATATTTGCATTTTTTCAGTAAAGTCCCTGTTATAGTTGTGCACCTCATACAGGGGGTGTGCCGTATACCTTTATATTATGTCCATTTGGGGGGAGCACACCAGTCCACCTCTCTCCTCCTTTTCTCCCCCTCCTCACTTCCCCCAACTTGCATTAAATTGAATTTTTCTCTTGTGTGGGCATGCATTAGTTTGTCTACTGGTTTCACATTAATATTGAATACTCTGGATATTTGCTTTTCCATTCTTGTGATATTTTACTAAAGAGAATGTTCTCCAACGCTACATGGGTTACTAAAAAGATGTAAAGTCTGCATCATTTTTATGGCTGAATAGTATTCTGTGGCATACGTTGATCACAGTTTGTTAATCCATTCCTGGGTTGACAGGCATGTAGGTTGATTCCACATCTTGGTGATTATCAATTGAGCTGTGACAAACTATTGAGGGCACTTGTCCTTATGATAAAATGATTTTCTTTCTTTTAGGTAGATACCTAGAAATGGGAGCGTGGGATCAAATGGAAGATCTATTTTGAGCTTTTTGAGGATTCTCCATCCTTCTTTCCATAGAGGCTGTATTAGTTTGCAATCCCACCAAATCCACTCTCAGCAGTTTTCAAGGATACAATACATTATTATTAACTGTAGTCACTGTGCTGCACAACAGGTCTCCAGAACTTCCTCATCCTAACTGAAAATTTGAACCTTTGATAAATAACTCTCTGTCCTCTTCTCCTGTCCCCCCTGCCCGCCATCCTGTCCCAGCCTTTGGTAATCACCATTCTACTCTCTGCTTCTGTGAGTTTGACTTTATCAGATTCTACATAAAATGAGATCACGTAGTTATTCGTGTTGCAGTATCTGGCTTATTTCTCTTAGAATAACATCCTCCATGTTCCTTTACGCTGCCTTCTTTTAAGTGTAGCCTTCTTTTTAAGGCTGACTTGTATTCCACTGTATGTGCATGTGTGTACGTAACTATATCCATTCATCTGCTGATGGACACTTAGGTTGATCCCGTATTTTGGCTATTATGAATGGAAGTGTGTATGTCTCTTTGACATAGTAATTTTTATTATTTTTTATTTTTTTGACATACTGATTTTAAATGCTTTGGATATATATCAGAAGTGGTATTGCTGGTCTATTTTTAATTATTATCATTTTTATTATTATTTTTGAGAGTCTCACTAAATCACCCTTGGTTGAGTGCTGTGGCATTACAGCTCACAGCCTCAAATTCTTGGGCTGAAGCGATTCTTTTGCCTCAACCTCCCAAGTAGCTTGGACTACAGGCTACTGTTTTCACATTAACATTGAATATACTGGATATTTGCTTTTCCATTCCTGTGATATTTTACTAAAGAGAATGTTCTCCAACCCTACCCAGGTTATTTTTTGTTGTAGTTGTCATTGTTGTTTAGTTGGCCCAGGCCAGGTACTAACCTGCCAGCCTCAGAATATGTACTAGGTGCCCTACCCACTGAGCTACAGGCGCTACCTATTTTTAATTCTTTGAAGAACCTTCTTACGGTTTTTTATAATGGCTGTATCATTGTGTATTCTCACCAACAGTGCACAAATGTTCCAATTTTTTTCACACTTTTTCTAATACTCATTATCTTTTGTCTTTTTATAAAAAACATCTTAATAGATGTGAGATGTCTCATTGTAGTTTTGATTTGCATTTCCCTGATGATTGATGATGCTGAACATTTTAAAAATATATGTGTTGACCATTTGTATGTCTTCTTTTGAGAAATGTCTATTTAGGTCCTTTGCCCATTTAAAAAATTGGGTTATTTGTTTTTTTGCCATTTTATTTCCTTGTATGTTTTCAATATTAACACTTAATCAGATGTATGGTTCCAAATATTTTCTGTAAGTTGTTTCTTTACTCTGCTGGTCTCCCTTGCAGGAACTTTTTAGTTTGATATAATCTCATTTGTCTATTTTTGCTTTTGTTGCATGTTCTGTTGGGATCCTATCCAAAATATCTTGCTAACACCAATGTTAAGAAGCTTTTCTTTATTGTTTATTCTAGTAGTTTTACAATTTTAGGCCTTATATTGAAGTCTTTATTTTGAGTTGATTTTTGTATATGGTGGGATAGAAGAATCCATTTCAATTCTTCTGCATGTGAATATCTAGTTTCTCCAGCCCCATTTATCTAAGAGACTTTCCTTTCCCCATTATTAGTATTTTTGTTGAACATCAATTGACTAGACTGTTAATTTTATTTGAGAGTACTACATGTCTGTTTTTATGTCAGTACCATACTGTTTTGATTACAATAGTTTTATAGTATAATTTGAAATCACAGTATGATGTGTTTAGCTTTGTTCTTTTTGTTCAAGATTGTTGCCTATTTGAGATTGGGTGGTATAGCCAAATAAATTCTTCCTATCCATGAACATGGACTATCTTTTCATTTACTTGTGTCTTATCTAATTTCTTTCATGGATATTTTATAGTTTTCATTGTATAGCTCTTTTACCCCCTTGGTTAAATTCATTCCTAATTATTTTATTTTATTTTTTGTAGCTACTAGGAATGGGATTGTTTCCTTGATTTTTTTTGGACAGTTCTCTGTTAGCATATAGAAATGCTACTAATTTTTCTATGTTGATTTGGTATTCTGCAACTTTACTGAATTTTTTGTTATCTTCAAACAATTTTTTTGGAGGAGTATTTATAGTTTTATATAAATAAGATTATGTCATCTGCAAACAGAGGCAATCTAACTTCTTTCTTTCTTACTCGGATCCCTTTTGCTTCTTTTTCTTCCTTAATTTCTCTGATTAGAACTTTCAGTAGCGTGTAGAATGAAAGTGATGGGAGTGTGTTCACTTCTCCAAAGGAAAGGACGTGTTTTTATAAGGGATTAGCTGTCCAGAGGCTCTTTTGCAGGAAACAGTGACTAGCTTGATGGATTTTGCTGATTTGGGGGGAGTACCCAGATCTTGGAGAAGATTACTATTACTAGCGAGGGTACACTGGCAAGAGATCATATCTGAGATCACAATCTCTCCTAGGCATGCTGTTGTCCAGGAGGAGCCCACCTCTTTGGTTTGTGCCATTTTCTTTGAACAGCAGCAGAGAATTCACAGATGTGGAACTTGGGCAACCACAGGCCTGGGTTCAAGATATCAGCTACACCAGATTTCCTTAGCCTTCTGGGTGAGGTTAATTTCTACACCAGTGATGCAGGAGGCTTCTCTAACACCTGCTGAGAAACAGTGAGACCTGGGTCTCATTCATCCACAAGAAACTTGCAAAGTGACCTAAAAGGAGAGAGATTCCAGAAGTTGCCTTCACTAGGGGCAAAAGAGGTAGTCTCTGAGGGAGCCTAAAACATAAGCTAAACAGGTGTAATCACATGACAATGAGTCCAAGGAAGAAGACTGATATTGGAATCAGGAAGAAGAATGTGTTTTTGATTATGTCCTCCCCAAAGCAAATCCTGAGCCAAACATTTGAGTACAAGTAGTTTACTTGGGAGGTGATCCCACATTGTGCTGAGAAGCATGTGGGGAATTGAGGCAGGGGAGGGAAGAAACCCAATGAAATTTATGCTACTAGGCAGGTGACATCTGTTGGAAACTACTGCTGGGGACCTCTGGTAGAAAATACAGAACAGGTTGGAGAGTTATCTTACCTGAAAGATGAAAAAACTGAGTACCAGTCCTCCAACACTTCTGGATCATTGGCTTGATGGCCACTTCTGGGTGCATAGTTTCCCCAGCACCTCTGGAAAGTTCAGAGGGAGAGATTCAGGTGCAGGGATGCTATTGGTATGCACTGGAATGGTAAGTGTTTAGGAGATCTGTGCAGAGACCCAACAGTAGCTGCTACAGTGAACCCCTTGTGTGACTCAGATCTTCTCAGGCTTGGTTAAGATGACTTGTGTCCTCACTGTTTCTTCCAAATGGTGGCCAATTGTAATTTATTACAACTGGAGGGTTAGTGAGACAAAGTGAAGTTTTTGCTGCTGCAATTGATTCTGAATTGTAATTGATATGCATCCTATTGCTGTCCTACTACCAGTTCTAAGTTCTCCTCTTGCTCTTTCGGCATTTCTGCTGCACTTTGCCTTCCTGGTAGCATAGGACAAGCCATTATCCCAGAGGTGCTGGGCTCCTGGTCAGTGTAACTTTGTCAGGTCACTGGTTGAGGCAACTGCCCATTCCTGGTTAGCCCTGGACACACAAGCACCAAGCAGTACCCCCAGTGACCCTCCTGCATTTCAGGCATACTCCTTTCTGGCCCCATGGATGTTGTAGAAACACTAACTGCTCATGAAGTTAGATTTGATTTCCCCTAACAGTTTAATCATTTCTTGCCTGCTGGCATACGGGCATGAGGAGCCCAAAATGACCCTGAACAGGCAGCACTTTAGGGTAAGAAGAGTCCTTCCTTTCCCCCTTATTTGAGGTATTCCTCTCCTGTGGAACCAGATTCACTAAATCCTAATGATACAGGGACAGGATGTACAAATGCTTCAAGTGGGTCACCAGGAGTGGTGGTGAGAAGGGCCAACTCTCCTGTCAGCCCAGGTTTTCAGATCCATGTATTTTAGTCACTGAGGACACAGCAGTATAAAGCAGCCATTAGTTTAAATAGCATGCCGTGCCTTCACCCATGTCTCAACCCCACCAGTGTCATTATAAAGCTGGCACCTAGATGAAACTTCACAAAGCCATTCCAAAGCTCTATCAGATCTGTAGCTTTTGAGAGAAGGGAACATGGCAGGAGTACCAGGTCCTGTGGTCCTGTGCCCATTGCCACACTTCTCTCACTGTAAAGCGCATCTTTGGGCCCATGGTGATATCACACAGGATCCCATACAGCTACTCTGAGCCCAGGAGAGTGGTTCTATCCAAGACACTGTTGGTCAAATGGCAAAGCCTTTCTTAGAATATGTGTCTATGCAATAAGAACAAATCACATCTTCTGGTGTAGAGGGATTCTGACATTATCAACTTGCGATGAAGTGGCTGCCACTTTGCTTGAGGGATGGCATCATAGTAAGCGTTCAGCATCGGTGATGACAGACTGTATAAGTCCCTGGAAGTAGCTAGACTAGCCTCAGGAAGAGGGAGCCCATGCTGTTTGGCTCATGGATAGAAAACCTCCATACTTGTCACCAAGCTCCATTTACTGGGATGTGCAAGGACGGTGGCAGGCTGACCTCCCGGAGTCCTGTCCACTTTGTTGTTCAGTGGATTTTCTGTTGGGGATGTGCTCTGGTGGGCATTGAGAAAGATGCATATATTTTCTTCCCATCTTCTAGTCTTGCCCTTTCTGGGGCCTTGGCTAGACTAGCTGGACCATTTACCACTGCCTAGAAGTATGTGACTATCACGATCTTAGGCTTGTTTCCCACCACATCAGGTTGGTGATTGGTTGAAGTATCCAAGGCCCTCTCTACTGGGAGAATTTCCTTCTCCCACTGACTTTCAGAGTCTAGTGAGATAGTCATACATTTTTAGGTGCAACCCATATATGGAGTTGCCTTGTCTGTGAACCAGACCCAAGGTTTTCCTCCTCTGTTGGCTAGTGTTAGGGGACTCCCTGAAAGCATGAGCTGAGGGAAACCTATTGGTGCAACATAAGTAGGTGATATGAGACCTGTACCATCTGTTTGCAACCTCTGGACCTGATCGTGAATTTGGCATTTTTATTCAGTGATGGAATACTCTAGTGTCCATACATCTTATAACTTAGCGTGCCTGATAATACCCGGATCATGATGGACAGCTGTGGTCTCATTGTTTTTGATGTTCCACACTCAGGTCCTCACTTCCTACTAGGACCCAATAGTATGCACAAAACTGCTTTCTTAATGGTGAGGGTTTTTGTTTGTTTTGTTTTTCTGAAGATGGTACAATCAGCACTAGAATCTGAAGGTTTTGTTCTGTAACTTCCCTGCTCAAGTTCACATGACATTTCCCTCTATCCTAGAATCTGCCAGATCTCATGGCACCATATATAGAGCCTCTCCCTTAAAGATGAGACTTTGAAGGTTTAATGCTTTCTCCTTTTTCTTAGACGAACTATCTCAATATGCCCCATGCCACTGGACTTTTAAAAACTTTACTGATGTGCAGGCCTCTGAGTCTTTGTAGAGCTTATCTGTCATCCTCTGTTCACATATCTTATCGGGGCTTCTGAGTATTTGCCACTTCCTGCTCAGTAGAATTGTTATGATGATGCTATCAGTATAATGCACTGCTTTGATGCTCTATGGACTGTTCAGAAAATCAGGGTCCCTTTGAACTATACGGTGACAGAGTACAGAAGAATTAAGTTAGATCTGGGCAAGACCATTCATACATACAGCTGTACTTGCTAAGTGAATGCAAGCTGGTTCTGTTCCTCCATGAGGAGGATTAAAAGGAATGAATTCACCAAATTCAAAACCACATCCCAAGTGTTGGAGGCTGTGTGGATCTGTTTTACTAAAGATATCTGTCAAAAGATTTGAAATTGAGGATTCCACTTGGTTAAATTTATAGTGGTCTACTGTCATCTGCCATGAGTCATCTGATTTTGCTGATGGATCAACTGGGGATCTGATGGGGATCATGACCTTGCATTCTTTATGTCTTTGAAGGTGGTGCTGGTCTCTATTCTATTTCAGATACAATATTGTTTTACTCTCCTGCTCCAGTGTGTGTGTGTGTGTGAATATGGATGTGTTTTAATGTGTGAGCATAGGTGTGGGTGTGAGTGTGGGCTGTCTTAATTCATTTGTGCTGTTATAACAAAACAGCACAGACTGGATAATTTATAAAAAAACAGAGATTTATTCTTTCACAGTTCTAGGGGCTAGGAAGTCCAAGGCCAAGGCATTGGCTTCTGTTGAGGTATTTTCTGCCATGTCCTCACATGGTGAGAGGTGAAAGCAAAGAGGACAAATGCTGTGTCCCCACATAGCAGAAGAGCAGAAAGAGGAGAATCTATTACCAGGAGCTCTTTTATAATGGCATTAATCCATTCTTGATGGAGGGGCCCTCATGACCTAAACACCTCCCAAAAGGTGACACCACCCAGTACTGTTGCACTGGGGATTAAATTTCAACATGAAGTCCAGAGAGGACAAAAACATTCAAACTACAGCAGGGGTATAAGTGTGTGTATGCATGTGAGTGTTGAGTGTGTGGTTGTGAATGTATATGTGTGTGAGTATGTGGGTGTCTTTAAGCTTGTAAAGGTATATATGTGTGGGTGAGTTTGAGTGTGTGAGAGAGTATGTGTTTGTGTGTATGAGTGTATGGGCAGGTGTTGGTGGCAGAGGAGGCTTCCACTTGGTTTTTCCTACCCTGGCTACTACACAGGATCAGGGAGCCAGTGGGAAAGGTCTGCCAGCTTCTAAGTTGGCATTCAAAGACCTGGGAAATGACTACAGAGTGAGGTCACTGGAGCTACTGTGAGGTGGACATCTGGAAGACCATTTATTGAATGGCATCTCTCTGCTCCCCACTCAAATAGAAAGGCATTCTGTGTCCCTTGGTATTAGTTTCAATATGTTCAGACTGTGTATCCAGCAGTCTTTGGAATTTCTGGGCATTCTCTTTTTCCCAGTATGCAGTTACCCTGATAAATGGCCAAAAGTTCACTTAAGGAAGGAATGAGAATATTGCTGTTGCATATATTTTCTGTGACATTCTTAGAGGTCTTCATCTAGGAGGCTTGTTTTGTTCTTCTGTTTTTGATCTGTGAGTACAAGAAATATCTCAGATCTGGAAACTAGATGAGGGATTGTTATTTTCTATTCTGGCCCCTAACATCAGCCTTCTTGTTTAGTCGTATAAGCCAAGTGATGCTTTTGGTGGCAAAGAACATCTTCTTCACTTCTAGAAACATCATGGATTATTAGTCATTGCAACGTGTCCCTGCAGATCCCTGCATGGCTCCTGATTCTCATGCCAGCCTTGCTGCCTTCTCATGTAATTGCATCCACATTGCTTTTGACGTAGTCCTAGCTATTCCAGAATCTTTGCCCCATTGCCGTTTACAAGCCATGGCAACATCTCCCACTGTGTTCCTAGCCTCAGACAATAGTCACTACTGAACTATGGATCACAGAGCCCTACTTCTTCATTGCTTTAGTGAAGGTAATGGCCTCAAGGCCCTCCTAGAGAACATAGTCAGTTAGTGTATTCTCTGGTCTAACATAGTAAATTCAATTCAACAAGGTGTCTCACCGAGCCTTTTGTTCTCTTCTTCAACACTCTGCCAAGGCAGTTCTGGCATTTACACCTCATATACTGCAGGCCATTATTTCCAAGCTTCAAGGAGCCATGCCAATGGTGTATTAGGACTGACTCTGAATGTCTTTACCAAAGCATTAAATAAAAGTGCTCTCTTATCAATGAACTGCCCACAACCTACCCTTGTGTCCCACCCACCCAATCCCACTCTTAAGATTCATTTGCAGGTATATTCTCCAAGTTCTTACTGTATTTACAGCTGCTTCCCCCCTCTTCTGTATAATCAATTTTTTTCCATAAGAAGTGACATCTTTTTCTAGTCAAGTTATGCTGATTTTTGGTCCTAGATATTGATGTAGAAACAGCAAGGGGAGTTGAAGATAGACTTTGAAGAGGGGAAGCATCATTTTGTGAACCATTAGCTTCTGATGAGGCTTTTGCATGGATCCAGGCAAATAAACTTTTGTGTCCTGGGCATGGAGGAGGTGGTACTTCTTCTGGGCTGGAGGATTCAGGGAATTTGGGACTTGAAGGTTCTCAAGTTTATCAACCCAAATGTCCTTAACAGTTCTCAGGGTCCAATCATTCCTTACTGGGGCCATGAACTTAGCTTGGACAGCTTTCTGTTGGGGTTGTGAATCCAGGCTCCTTGGTGACTCTGCTACTCTTATAATCAGATACTGAACCTACTTTTCAACTCATTCTACCTCTCAGCTGCTGGAGATGAGATTCTCTTTAATACGGTCCTGGAAGCCTTCTAGATTTTAAGTTGATAGTTGCCCAACCTGATCCTTTCATATTTCTCCTTTTGAACTTTAGGGACAGTTAACCAATTCCAAAATTGTCATAATAAATATTATGTCCATAGTTTTTTTAAGTCTACTCCAGTGGTTCTCAGACTGTTTTAAGAAATAATATTTTAAAAAATCTTTGGTGGATTGACTAGAAAAATGAAATAAAAATGAAATAAAGAAGACATATATGATGTAAGTCTAATTTTCAAAGTTCTTAGATCTAATATTATTAAGTCTAAAATTATTAGATCTAAAAATTTCCATTTGCTTACTCTCATTCTGTGTTTACCTTGTCAGAGACTGGTATCAAACAGCACATGGGCTGGAATTGGCCAATGGATCAGACTTTGAAAAGCACTGAGCTAGACCCCACCTAGATCTATACAGGTGAGGTCAGTGCATCTCCTGCTTTGACCCTGTCTCAATGCATTTCACCACAGGTGAATATATTAGTGACTGTGATGTTAGAGCTTGTCAGCATTATCCCCACCCACTTATCATGAGTACTGGCATCCTTGTTATCATCTGGTTGATATGTGATCCTATTTTAGAACCTCATGCTCAGGGTCTGTTTTTGACTCTTGTTGTGGCACCAAGTATCTTAGACTGGGTTTTCCTAGAAGCATTGGCTGAGCCAAAGATTTGAATGCATGTAGTTTATTTAGGAGGTGATCATAAGAAATAGCAGGAAGGAACTTTCGGAGTAAGACAGGGAAGAACGAAAGCTGGGAAAATGTGTGTTATTGTGCATGTTACTACCATGGAAACCTACTGTTTCCTACTAATGGAAACCGATTAGAACATTCCTTGACTTATATCACCCAAGGATCACTGGCTGATGGCTTCTCCTGAGCACATTGACTCTCAGCATTTCTGGCCTTCCATATGAATCTACAGAATGAAAGAAAACTCCCAAGCCGAGAGGTGTATGTGCTTGCAGCAGGCAACTCCTGACGTGCACCAAAATAGAGATGTGGACAGTCATTGACAACATCCACTGCAGAGAGGTACCAGAAAGTCTACCCAACAAGGCAGAGACACAAGGTCAATCCTAGGCATTACCAGGGCAGGGTGGAAACCACAGATGAAAGCCTGCCCAGGGTGGTCACTGAGAAGCTGGCAGAGTGTGATAAAATATATACCTCAGTCCAGCTCTGTATGTGATCAAAGACTTTTGCAACTGGAGGAAAGAGTCTTACTACTCAGGTTGGAGGAAGAGATTTGTTACAGCCTGAACCTGGGTAGGGCTATTTGTCTCCTGAAGAGTGAGGTTGGGCAGAGCTCTATAGACCTTTTGTAAGTTAATGTAATGAAGTGATTTTTCTTTCTTTTGTTTTTAGAGACAGGGTTTTGTTACATTGCCCAGGCTGGACTCAAACGCCTGATCTCAAGCGATTCTCCCACCTTAGTCTCCTAAGTAGCTGGGACTTGCCTGTCAACAAAGTGACTTTTGGCTCTTCTGAAAGCCCCATAATCTTAGAGGTGCCACTGAAGAATGGGATGAACTAAGGGTGCAGGCCGCTGAGACCTCACTTCAGGTCCAAGCACAGTAGTTTAGAGGTTGCCATCTTTGGAGAAGATTTTGTTTGAAATGATGTTTCTGCTTCTAAAAGTGCATCCAAACCATTGGAGTAATCAATGGGAGTTCTGATTTATTTACTTTTGGGCAAATCCATTTGGCAAGTCAGAGGCTCAGGCCTAGGGGCAGTGGATGTCCTGTGTTTGAGGAATGTGGGGAACATACCTCGATCTCCTTGAGAGTGATTGGTCATTTTGAACTTTTGTTTCTTCCGTTCTCTCTCTGTACACCCAGAGCAGGCAAAAATGTTTGGCAGTGGCCATTGTGACTCTCTGAGTAACATGTATTGATCTTGAAGAGTAACCTTGTAGGAAGTACACAGGAAGTCTTAGATGAAGGTGTAAACTCATTTCTAAGTCAGAGGGATTTCGAGGGGTCCCTTATCTGCCTTCCCTCCCCTCTCCTTCCACAAAAGAGTAAATTTGGGCCTGGCAGACACAGGCTTCTTTCTTAGGGCCTCTTTCTGCCTAGTACCTTGGACAGGGACGCGTGAGGCCATTTCCAAGACAATTTCTCTCAGGGGGACAATTTACTCTTTGCTCTGTACATGTCAGCAGAGCTCTTAAATTTCGAGGACTGTTGGATAAAATTGGATGCAGCGCATTTGCATCTTTAAATCGGTTTTGTACACCTGGGTGCATGCACTCGCGTCTCCGGGGACCATGGGAGAATGGCATTTACAGCTTGTAGGCAATGAGATGACGGTGTGCTCTACTTTGACTTTGGGTGTTGACCTACGTAATCTTGTGACTCAGTTTCCTTTTAGGGGAATGAGGGGAGTGGGCTGGCTGATCTCTGTGGTCTCTTTTAGCTTTACTGTTATGTGGTTTTGCATCTGCAGGAAAGAGGGGGTTAGGAAAACCAATGGTCCCTGTTCCCCTGTGTAGCTCAGCTGCAGCTCATATGGGGACAGTCACACTGTGCTTTGCACAGCCTTGGCCTCAGACCCAGCGTCAGTGTTTGGATGTTATAACAGTAAGCAGGGCAGGTGAGGAGCAGCTGCCTCTGCTCTGGATGACCTCCTGCAGCCTCTGGCTGTAGGTGATACAGAAGGATCACATCTCTTAGAGCTTCAGGTGCCTCACTTGCAAAGTGCAGCTAAAAAGAACCCCTCCTCGTTGAAAGGAATAACTAAGAAGTGCGCAAGGCACATAGACACTCATGGATTTTAGCTTCCTCGTCCCTTCCTTTCCATTTGGGCCCTGCCTTGGGAGTGGTGCCTTTGGATAAGAGCCCTCCATAGGCAGATTCGTCTCACCTCTTCGTTTTTATCCCCTACAGCTCCCACAACTCAAGGACTTTTCTCCTTCACTTGTCTTCTCTCTCTCTCTCTCGCATCATTACTTTTTACCTCTCTACTCTCTCCTGGAATGTTCCCATCAGAATACAAACATGCTATAATATCTTCAATCTTAAAAAAAATTTTCCTTTGACCCCCACATCCTTCTTCAATTACTGCTGAATTTCTGTGCTTGCATTGACAGCGAAACTTGTCAATATGTGCTGCTTCCACTCCTTCACCTCTAATTCTCCTGTGAGCCTGTTCCAATCAAGTGCTTCCTCCTCCTACTTCATTCAAATAGCTCCTGCCAAGGTTGCCTGTTGCTAAATTCAGTGGTCAATTCTGAGTCCTCACGTTGACCTGCTAGCTACATTTGTCACAGCGAGTCTACGTATTTCCTGAAACATTTTCTTCCCTCAGCTCACTGGTATTATTTAACAGTCCTCTCTGCTGACTTATCTTCCTGACCTTGTGATGCTCCTGAGGCTCAGTTCTGTGACCTCTTCTATGGGTTCCTTCTCAAATTTATATCTCCAGCCCAGCTCTGAATTCTCTCCTCTCATTAGGGCTAGCCCAGTGTGACTGCTCAGTTAATAGGCACCTTGAATTTAACATATCCTGAACTGAACACATCTTAGCGACTGGCAACTCTGACTTTCCCATCTTTGTAATGGGAAAATTCATTTTTCCAGGTCTTCAGATCCAAAAATCTCAGCACCATCTTTGATTCCTCTCTTCCTCTCCCTTTCTACATGCAACCTGTCAAAAAAGGAGGCAGGTCTACCTTCAAAACAATCCTACATCCCATCCCTTCTCCTGCGCTCCACCACAGCCATCTTAGAGCAAGTCACCCTCATCTCTTGCCTAATAATTGAGATAGTCTGCTAATGGGGTTCCTTGCTTCCACCCTTTCTTCTTTGAGTGTAGAAGGATAGCTACAATTTAGATGTTAATTTTAAGACATAAGTCAGATCATGTTGCAAAACAATCCAACGCATTCCCATCTCTCTCGGAACAGATTCTACGTCATCTGGGGCATCCCTGCCTCTGTGACCCTCTTTGCCCTTTGCTCATTCTGTTCCAGCCACATTACATGCATGTGCCTGGCATGGTCCGGTCCAGAGCCTTTGTTCCTGCTGTCCCCTGTGCCTGGAACACTCTACTCCAGAGAGAGTCCCATTGTTTACTCTCTAACTTCATTCAGTCTACACAAATGCTACCTCCCCCAAAAGGCTACAGGTGAACATCCTACCTGAAACACCACCTTGTCTCTCTATCCTTAACTCCTTCTTTATGATTTTTTAAATTTAACAGCTTTATTGAAGTATAATCGACACACAGTAAACTACACGTATTTGATAAGTCTTGACATATGTATATAACAGCAAAACTATCACCACAATTTAGATAATGAACTTATCCATCAGTCTCAAATGTTGACCTGTTTTGTTTTGTAATCATCCCCCTTGCCTCTCCCCCATACGCAAGCAATTACAGATCTGGTTTCTGTGACTATACATTCATTTGCATTATTTAGAATTTAATATACACATATGTGGGCTCATATAGTATATATTCTTTTTGTTTTGATCTGGCTTCGTGCATTTGGCAAAACTTTTTTGAGATTCATTCATGTCGTAGCAGGTATCAGTAGCTCATTCCTTTTCATTGCCAAATAGTATTTAATTGTATGATTATCTATTCACCTACTGCTGTATGGGACATTTCCAGTTTTTGCTCTTACAAATAGATTCTATGAATGTTCACGTACAAGGCTTTGTGCCTTGTTATGAAAGTTGTGAGATACATAAAAATGAAGAAATATAAAATGGAGCATATTGCAAGGGGGCAAGTATCTATCAAGTATTGAAAACAAATGTCTTAACACTGTGATTAAGTAAATGAGGTGAAAGCTATGTTAATTAGTAGGATGTAAGCACTCCAATTTGTACAAATAATCAACACATTGAATCCCACAAAGGCATAAATGTATTCATGATCTGTGTATATATGACTCAATAAAAAATATATATAATAAAAAACAAAAAACAAAAAAAACCCCTATAAAATCTGCATGGATGGAAACAGACGAAGCCCTCCAGGTAACACTGATGAGCTGAGCAAGTTGAAACTTGCACAGGTGAATCACAAAGTATTTTGTTTCTTGAAAGTGAAATAATGGACCATAGCATAGTCTGCCTCAAAACTTTCACAGTGACTCATGTGTACCTTTTCCTTTTTCTTGGGTGAATACTTAAGAGAGGGCTGAATGGGCCATATGGCAGGTTTATGTTTAATTTTTAAGAAACAGTAAAACTACTTTCCAAAGTGACCGTACCATTTTACTGATCACCCAGTAGTGTATGTGAGTTCAAGTTTCTCTGTATTCTTGCTAACACTCTCAGCAATTTAAAAAGGCATGTAGTGGTATTTTATTGTGGTTTTGACTTGAATTTCTCTAGTACTTATTATTGTTAGCATCTTTTGCATGATTATTTGCCATCTATATGTGTTATTTGGTGAAGCATCTGTTCAAAACTTTTGTTTGTTTTACAGTCACGTGTCACTTAATGACAAAGATATGTTCTGGGAAATGTTTCTTTAGGCAATTTCACTGTTGTGTGAACATAATAGAGTGTACTTACACAAACTTAAATGGTAGGGGCTGAGCATCTCTATTAGAAAATTTAAAATCTGCAACACTCTAAAATCTGAAACTTTTTGAGTGCTAATACGGTGCCACAGTGGAAAATTCCACACCTGACCTATATGATGGGCTGCAGTCAAAACTTTGTTTCATGCACAGAATGATTAAAAATATCTTATAAATCTACCTTCAGGTTATGTGCAGAAGATGTTTATGAAACATAAATGAATGTCATACTTAGACTTCTCCAAGATATCTCATTATATATATGCAAATATTCCAAAATCTGAAACAAGCTATGGTATATGTACACTATGGAATACTATTCAGCCATTAAAAAAAATGGAGACTTTACAGCCTTTGTATTAACCTGGATGGAAGTGGAACACATTATTCTTAGCTAAAATCTGAAGTCTAAAACACTTCTGGTCTCAAGCATTTCAGACAAGGGCTACTCAATCTGTAAAACCTATTGCTGTTAAGCTATTATATAGTATGGCTTATAGCTTCTAGCCTAGGGAACTGTACTGTATGTTACTAAACTGAACATTGTAGGCAACTATTACATAAGGGCAAATGTTTATATGTCTAAACATACAAAGGCACAGTAAAAGTACAGTGTTACCAATATAATCTTATGGGACTGGCATCATATATGTTGACCAGAATGTCATTATGCAGTGTGTACTTTTCTGTACACACTGTATAGAAAGTAATTATCTGTATAACAAATTGTCACAAAGGTAGCAGCTTAAAACAACATGCATTTGTTATCCTGCAGTTGCTGTGGGTCAGGAATCTGGGCACTACTTAGCTGAGTCCTCAGCTCAAGGTCTCAGCAGGCTACAATTAACACATCAGTCACATCTGGCGGTTTGAATAGGGAAGAATCCACTTCTGAGGTCATCAGGTTGTTGGCAAGATTCATTTTCTTTCAGTTGAGTGAGTGAGGGCCCAGCTTCATGATATTATAGCTGTCTCGTCTACAGATGTCTCTTATCTACTAGAGGCTGCCTGCCATTCCCTGCCATGTGGCTCTTTCTATAGGTAGTTCAAAAAATGTCTTTTTGCTTCTTCAAGGCCAATAGGTGAATGGTTCCCTTCAGTCTGCTAAGATGGAGTGTTATCTAATATAAGGTACTTATAGGAGTGATAGCCCCTTATCTTTGTCCCTGATTGCTTAAAAGCAAGTCACAGTTTCTCCTGTACTTGAAGGGAGGTGATTATACAAGGACATGACTCATTGGATGTAATCTGAGGGTGTGTTCACCAATTCATTATTTTGCTGGGTTGTCTATTTTCTTCTTATTGAATTTTAAGAACTCATTATATATTTATGGATACAAATCCTTTAACTGATGTATACTTTTCTCCCAGTCTATAGCATGTCTTTCATTCTTTCAACAGTGTTTTTCAAAGATCATCTTATAAATTTGTTTCTTTATAGATTGTACTTTTGGTGTTGGAACCATGAAATCTCAGCTTAACTCAAGGTCACAAAGAGCTTTTCCTACACAATATTTTCATCCAGAAGCTTTATAGTTTTATGTTTTACATTTAGGTGAACATTAATCCATTTAAAATTAATTTTTGTATATCATGTGAAGATATGGATCAGAGTGTATGTTTTTGCATATAGACATCTAATTGTTGGGTACTGCTTTATAGTTTTATTGTAATGTCTTTGTTTGGTTTTTGTTTCAGAGTAATGTGGATCTCAGAGAATGAGTTGGGAAATGTTCTTCTTGTTTAGTTTTCTGAGAGAACTTGTATGGAATTATTTAAAATCTTGGTAGCATATGTCAGCAAAACCATCTGGAATTTTCCTTGTAGGAAGAAACTTTTAATATTTAGTAGATATATAATCATTTAAGTTATTAACTTTTTCTTGACTGAGCTTTGATAGTTCATGTATTTAAAAAATATATCAATTTCATTTAAATGAGTATAATTGTGATGGATGTGTTACTTAGTTCAATGTAAGCATTTCACGTTGTATATTGAAGCAGTATCCTGAATGTCATAAATGCATCAATGTACAAAGTTATGATTTAATAAAAAAAAAATTGCCTACTTTCTTGGCAAAAAGTTTTTCAAAAAGTATTCTGTAATTATTCTTTTAATATCTACCAAATTTGTAGGGATGTAAACTCTTTCATTCCTAATATTGTTGCTTTGTGTTATGTTCCTTTTTCCTGATCAGTTTGGCTAAAAATTTGCAAATTTTATTGTGAGAAGTTCTTCTTGAAGAACCATATTTTAATTTATTTTATTTTTCCATCTTGCTTTTCTGTTCTCTATTTCATTTATTTTGCTCTCATTATTATTATTTCATTTCTTCTACTTATTTTGGGGGGAGTTTCTTATATGTATATCAATTAGAGTCATTTGCTAGATACTGTTTCTTAAATTTTCTATGTCCTTATTGGTTTCCTATTCATTTGTTGTATCAATTATTGAGAAAGAAGCATTGAATTTTTTGACTAAAATAGTGAATTTGTCTATTTGTGCTTTCAGTTTATCAGTTTTTGCTTCATGTATTTTGAAACTTTATTATTAGGTGTACCATTTTTCTGGGACCTGCTTTGTCTTGATGAATTGGCCCCTTTATTGTTATGAAATAACCCACCTTTACCTCTTGTTATATTCTCTGCACTGTGATCAACTTTGTCCGATATTAGCATAGCTATTCTAGCATTCCTGTGGTTATTGTTAGCATGGAATACTTTCCCATCCTTTTGCTTTTCTATTTAAAGTATGTTTCTTGAGAGCAGCATACAGTTGGGTCTTCATTTTCCTGATCTGACAATCTCTGCTTTTTTTTAATAGAAGTATTTAAACCTTTACATTTAATGTGATTCTTAACATAGGTTTGAGTCTATTATATTGCTAGTTGTTTTCTACTTGTTCTGTTTATTCTTCACTCTTAGCCTCTTTTGGATTATCAATACAAAGATCCAAAAGATTACTTTTATTAGTACATTTGTAAAGTGATTTTCTATAATTCTTTAATATTTTAGTGGTTGGTTTAGGGCTTATAACGTATGTATTTACTTTATCAGTCTACCTTTAACTGATGTTGTACATATTTCGTGTATAATACAAGAGCTTTATAAAAGTATACTTCAATTTCTCTCCTAATGTCTTTTGTGCTACTGGTGCCATACATTTCACTTTTCACTTTTAACATATGTTATAACTCCCCCTTATTATAGTGTTATTATTTTGTGTGATTAATTATCTTTAAAAGATATTTAAGAAGAAACATATATATTTACCCTATTTGGAGCTCTTCTTTCCTTCCTGTATACCTCTATATACATTTGGTATCATTTTTCTTCTACTTGTAGGACTTTCTTTAACATTTCTTTAACCAAAACTCTGAGTTTTGTGGTGATAAATTTCTCAGCTTTTGTATGTCTCAATAGTCATTATTTTGCCTTTAGATTTAAAAGTTTTTTTTTTTTTTTGTCTCTATAGAACTCTAGGCTCACAAATTTTTCTTTCAGCAATTCCTAAAGATGTTGCTTCACTGCTTTCTGGCTTGCATTGTTTTTAATGAGGTATCTTCTGTCATAATATCCCTTTTCTTCTGTTATAACATGTGGGTTTCTTCTTTTTCTGGATGCTTTCAAGATTTCCTCTTGATCATTGGTTTTGAGCAATTTGATGATCAAATTTGGAAAAACATCAGCCATTATTTTTTCAGTTATTTTCCTATCCTTCCTCCTTCCCTTCTCCTCTGACTCCAATTACACATAGATATTGTCCCTTAGCTTAGTAATACTCTGTTTAGTCTTAAAATTCTTCTTTTAGTTTCATTTGGCTTTTCATTGATATATATTCAAAATTGGCTGTTTTCTTCTGAAATGTTTAACCTGTTATTAATCCCATATTGTGTATTTTACCTTACTCATGGTAGTTTAAAATTTCAATTACTGTCTCTGCTTAAATCTTTGAATTACTGTCATAATAACTATTTAACATCCTTATCTACTAATCCTAATATCTGTGTCAATTTTGAATTGATTTCAATTGAATGATTTATGTTATCATTATGAGTTATATTGTCATGTTTCTTGGCATGCTTGATAAGTTTTGATTGGATGCTAGCCATCATGAATTTTACTGTTTGGGTGATGTATATTTTTATTTTCATATAATTAGTCTTCTGATGGAGTTAAATTACTTGGGAACAGTTACTTGGAAATACTTTGACATTTTTGAGTCTTGGCTTTCAGATTTGTTAGGTGGGACCAAAACAATGCTCTGCCTAATGATTCCTCCCTAATGAAGAAACACCCTGAATTATGAAGTTTTACAGTATGGCTGGTATGAAAAGGTGATTTTAATGGTTCTGTGTCAGCAACGGGAATTGTTCCTTCTAATCCATATGGATATTTTCCTAGTCTTGGATATCTTTCATGTATTCATGTGCTGATCTGTGCTCAGTTGACCAACCAATGAGAGTTCTTTGCTGATCTGTGCTCAGTTGACCAACCAATGAGAGTCCTTTTCTGATCTTCAGAGCGATCTTGTCTGCGAATTTCTCTGCTTCTCCTCTCTGTCCTAGGCACTCTAGCTGCCTTAGTCTCTTTGGACTTTAAGCTCTGTCCACTCAACTAAAGGAGTATTCTTGACCTAGAAACTCTCTCAATCAGGGTGTATTGTAGGGCTCACCTTGTTTGTTTCTTATCTCTCAGGAATCATTGTCTTTAATTGTCTGATGTTCAGTGTTTCAAAATCGTTGTGTTTTATACTTTAAAAATATTTTGAGTGTTTTAGGAAGGAGGGTAAGGGTACCCTCTTATTCCATTCTGCCTGGAAACACTAATCCTCCTTAATTTTTCTTTGTAATTTTTATAATTGCTGACATTATAGCTATATATCTATATTTTCATTCCTACTAGAATGTGAGCTTCATGAAGGCAAGAATTTTTTTGTTCATTACTGAATCTTCTTTCTCTAGATGCCTGTCACATAATAAGTGCTCAATATGTATTTATTAATGAACGAAATGATGAGCCAGTGAGTGAATTCATCCTAACATCGTTCTGCCAGGTCTCTGTCCCTTTGCTCTTGCTGGTTCCTTATGACAAAACCTTCCCTTCTCCTCTCTGAAATATTTACCCATCTTGCAAGCTTCATCTCCTATATTTCCTCTTTCATATATCCTTCTCTGATTATCCTGACTGACCCAGATCTCTCTTTCCTCTAAGTTTTTTCAGAAGTTAGAGCCAGGAGCATGTAAGTTACAACTCCATTCTCCTGATTAGGTAATGTGAGCTGCTTGAGGGTGAAACCTGTTTCCCTCTGCACCTAGCAT
This sequence comes from Arctocebus calabarensis, assembly GCA_963573935.1. NCBI lineage: Eukaryota > Metazoa > Chordata > Mammalia > Primates > Lorisidae > Arctocebus > Arctocebus calabarensis. Next base: position 20,134 of record CAUYON010052759.1, read on the forward strand.
AGTGCTAGTATCCAGAAACACGTGTTGGTGATGGTTGGGTTGTCTGCTCTTTGCATATCTTGTGGGTGGAGAGAGTTCCCTGTTTTTCTTTATCTCCAATTTTTCCACGGTAGTCCCTCTTTCAGGGTCTGGTGGATTTTCCCTTTTGAGTTTTTAGAAGCTGATGTGGCTTAATTGAGTTGGAGCAAAGTAAGTCCCTTGAGGTTCGGGGTCAGAGCACAGAGTTTTGAAATGAGCTGTGGAAGAAAAGGGGAAACACTGGGATGAGGGACAAATACTTGATGAACATCTTTTTTTTTATCCAGTCACTTTGTTTATTATTTATCTTAATGCTTCCAGAGAACCAGAAGCCTCATGATGCTAAATCAAGGGTGGGCATGTTGAAACTGTGTTACTTGTCATTGAAGATGGATAACACAGAGAGTTATTGGATTTTTGGTAAACCATGCTTCTATGGACTGAATTGTATCCTTCCAAAATTAACATGTTGAAGCCCTAATCCCCAGTGTGATGATAGTTGGAGATGGGGTTTGGGGGAGATAATTAGATTTAGTTGAGGTCCTGGGGGTGAACTCTCATGATGGGATTTGTGACACAGAGAGCTTTCTCTGTCTTTCTCCTCCAAGAGGGGACACAAGTCTGTAAACCAGGAAGAGGGGTGTCCCTCAAAACTAATCATGCTTGCAGCTTGATCTCAGAGTTCCAGCCTCCAGAACTGTGAGAAAATAAATTTGTTGCCTAAGAAACCCATTCTATGGTATTTTGCTATGGCAGCTCAAACTCACTAAGACACATGATAATTAGTGTGTTGTGACTCAGGAGAATTGGCAGGAGGAAGCTGTATCCCAGAAAGAAAGGCTTGTCATTTTCTTTGCCTGGCATTGATGAAGAATTAGGCAGTGCTGGTGCCCCGGAGAGCACCCCAATATATAGCCTGTTTGTTCCACCTCCTTATGGGTCAAACCATGGGAGTAACATCCTGCAGTATGGCATTTCCCAGCTCCCTTGCTTTGCCACTGGGGCCAGGATACCCTAATTTGGGGGGAAATGTGGGTTAGATGTTCCCAGGTTTTGTGGCTCCCGAAAGTTCTTAGGAGACAGTGTCTTCCCTTTGTTAGGTCATGGGCATAGTGCTTTGTGTCCTCAAAGCTCAAGGTTAATCCTGAGAGTGAACAATAGGATTCTTTGGCTCAAGTTGCTAGTGGAGGACAGGGTTCCTGTCAGCTCGATCCAGTTTTAGCTCTGAATCCGCTTAATCATTCCCTAAATCCCCATCAGGTCTCTATGATGTTCTCCACTGGGGAAGCTCTTTTCTCTCTAGGTTTCTTTTTTTTTATTTTTTATTTTTTATTAAATCATAGCTGTGTATATTAGTGCAGTCATGGGGTACAGTGTGTGGGCTTCATATACAATCTGAAATATTTTCATCCAACTGGTCGACATAACCTTCATGGGATTTTCTCATTTGTTGTGTGAAAACATTTGTGTTCTGCATTTAGTAGGTTTCACCTGTCCCTTCTAAGATGCACCGTAAGTGTGATCCCACCCTTTACCCTCTCTCCACGAACCCTCCCCCTCCCCTTCCCTCCCTTACTCCTTTCCCCAACTTCTTGTGCTATAATTGGGTTATAGCCTTCATATGAAAGCTATAAATTAGCTTCATAGTCGAGCTTTTTTTGCTTTTTTAGACTATACTATGTACAGACGTATAGATTCACAGTTTTAGCTCACTTATAAGGGAAAGATAATTCCAGTGTTATTTCAACAACTCTAAATCATATCAAAGACTTTAAAAAGTCTTCAATTTACTATGTAAAATCAGAATAAAAATTCTAGGTGAAATAGAAATATTAATAGAAGAAAACCATTTAAATACAAAACACATAAGATAAATCTTTAAAAATAAGATGACAAAGGATTCAGATCTATAATATATGTTGATCTTATTATTGACAAAATAAATACAAAATAGTTTACAAATAAATTAACCCAATGGAAGAATGAATAGGATAAATGAAGAGACAGCAAAAAGCATACCCAAACAGGAAACAAACAATTAAGAAGAGATTCAGAACCATAAGCAGTGTATGAAATGAGAATCACAGTCCCAACGAAATGTTACTTTATACTCATCAAATTGGCCTCAAACTAGCAAACATCAAAAGGAGCGATGACATCTCAGCAGGATGAGGGGCAAGTGTTTTCCTGTGTGGTTAATGGAATGTGAGGTCATCTCTAGAAAGTGCATGTATCCCACACCCACGGCAGCCTGTTCTGGGATTCTACCCACAGAGACAAAAGCACCAGGAAAGAAGGACAGACATTTACAAGAATGAGAGGGTAGTTTACTCACAGGGAGATAAAAACTAGAGATACACCAATAGCTATGAATAGGGCAGCTGAAGAAATTACAGTGAATGCATGTCACAAATGCCACACAGCCACTGCCAGCAGATCAGGGTTGGACTAATCAATGAGCAGGGTTCCCAGAGATAAAGATGAAAACAGCTTGGCTAGACTCCACACGCATATAGGTATGCACATGCACGTGTGTGTGCGTTTGTTACCTATGTCGAGCATGAAAAATAGGAAGGGTATGTTCTAAGTTGTTAATATGGGTTTCCTGGTACTAGGAGAGGACAGAAAGGGTAAAGTCTAAGAGTGTGTGTGCATATGTAGGTATGCATGTGCGTACATGTATGCTTATATGTGTGCATGTGTTTAAATGTATGTTTGTATGTGTGCACATGATTGTGCACATGTGTGCATGCTTTTACATGTGTAGTATGTATGGTGGGTGCATATGTGTGTGTCTTTACATGTGTATGTGCCATGTGTGGGTGCATGTACGTATGTGTGTGTCTTTACGTGTATGTGCATACCCATGTGTGCAGGTGCATGTATATACATGTTTGCATGTGTGCATTGTGTATGTGTGCATATGTGCTCTGTGTGTGCAGTGTTCATATGTGTATTTGCATGTGTGCAAGTGTACATGCTGTGTGTATATATGTGTGTGTGCTGTTTTATGAAAGAGTTCTGTCTCATAGATACAACACGATGAGAAACAGATCTTTTAACTCTGGTGCATGCACAGACTATTGGAGGGCAAGGGGATTTGACTTGGCAGCTTGAAATGACAACCCATCACTGCCAAGTGCCTGCTCTTCTCCCACACAGTTAAAGGTAGAGACTCAGGGCTGAGTCTACCCAGGTATTAGAATGCAATGTCACGGGCCATTTGGTGGGGAAATGCCCAGGCATTTTGAGTACCGGAAGTTTGGTACCAGAGAGGAAAGGGATTAGGACAGGTCTGCAGAGTAAGTTAATAGGAATTTTCCTGTAACTATTTGAGAGGTAGGAAATGAAGCAAGGGCCTCAGTGGCAGCAGGCCCCAAAAAGTAGAAAATAGGGACTGAGAAGAGAGAACTTAGAAAGTTTTGATCCCTACAGTCAGCAACACACACAGGCCTCCATCCATGGGATGGGACTGAGAGGAATGAGCAAGTGTTGGGCAGCAGGAAATTACCAGGTGCTACCAAGTGCCCTTTTACATTTGGCTATAAGCCCAGCAGAGCCAGGAGAATCCCTGGGACTTACCAACAGCACAGAGGTCTGCAAAGCGGTCCTCACCCTCCTCGGCATGGATCAAGTCATTTCTACTCTTCTTGGCGGCTGCTCTCTTCAGCACTGCTTTAAACAAAGGGGGAAGAGACTGCCTGGGCTGCAGCCGTTGGGCCACTTACCCCGGGCTGGAGGCCCCAATCTGAGCAGTGGGTGTGACGAAAGGGCAACGCATGCCCATGACCATGCAGCAGGGGCCACAGCCCCACCCCCAGTTGCCCCAAGTGCTACCAGACTGCTCTCTGTGGCCTTTGGGAGCAGCATCACCCCGAGCTCTGGGAGAGACACAGCTGGATTTATGCCTGCAGTTGCAATGTTCCTAGGAGCAGCACTTTTCTTGACGACTGCATGTGTGCGTGTCAGGAAGCCCAAGGCAGAGTGCACAGCCTGGTCTGTGTGTGTGATGGATTGGTGCCTGCTAGCCCCACAGAGTGCCCTACATGGAACCTGCCAGGCACACAGGGTGCTGCCCACCCAGTCTCAGAGCTCTGTCCACACGAGGAGGTCCAGTGAGGGTCACCTACCATCCAAAGGGGACTTCTCCTCTGCATTCCTGTCCTCCTCTGCCAGCATGACTTCCTCTGTGACAAAACACAGCCTCAGGCCAGAGCCTCCCAGTCCCCATCCCTGTCCCAGGAGGGCTCATTCCAGGAGTGCCTGACAAAGGCACGTCGGCTGGAAGACCTAGCCTCTCAGCTACCACAGCTCACAAGCCACAGGGCTCAGAGTAATGGTGCCGTGGGGTCTAGCTGCCTCGAATCTGCCCTATGCCCCACCCACATGTCACCCTCCCACAGGTAAACTCAGCACAGAAGAGGCAGGAGTAGGTCCTCCGGAAGAAGTCTGGCCAGGACTGGAAGAAGGTTCCAGAAAATTCAGGCTTGACAGAGCCCGGCATCAGACACAGAAGGGACTCAGGGCATGGACTGGCCCTTGGGTCCCGGCTGATCCCTCAACTGAAAAAGCCACTATCCACTGTCCTCTGAGTCAAATGGCTACCTGGAACCAGGACCCTCTACAGGGAGGGGAACGTGCTGGCCACAAACCCTCATTTCTACCTCACAGCCAGTGGCACAGCAGAGGTGGGGACAGGCTGTGGTGGCCCCTCCGGGGCTCTTACCAGCCTTGAAGATCCACTCCAGATACCCATTTAGCTCCCTCTCGATCTGCTGTTGCCGGCGGAGCTTCAGGAAGGCGCGGCGGTTCTCCACCCTCTCTCGCTCCTTGGCAAACTCTCTGCCATGCAGGGCCAGAAAAGCAAGCAGAACTGTGAGTGTCAGCAGAGCATGGCAGTGTGCAGCCCAGAGGCGGGCAGGACAGCCTGCACATCGCCAGGCTGCTGTGCCTCTGACCTGAGCCCTCAGGACCTCCCATCCTGCACCCACCCAGGGACAGCCAGGCAGGACCTCCCTCCTCAAGCTCCTCTGGGATAGTCCCACAGCCCTGCCAAGAGCAGGCCCCAGCAGGCATCCAGGTACCAACCCACCACCTGTAGAGGGCTGTGGTGTGGGCAGGAATTCTCGGGGTGGGGGGTTGGGGGCAGGTGGGGGAGGCACTGGTTTTGCCTCCTCTGTAGTTTCATATATGAAGCCACTGCTGGGGGAGGAGGTGCAGACAGGAGTGAAGGAAGAAGAGGAGACAGGCCAAGGGTGGATAGAAATAAGAGGAAAACCTTGCAGAGTCTACAGGACCTGCTCAGCAGTGCTGAGACCCATGACAAGCAGCAGAGACCATCCCCTCTCTTCAACCCCCAGCCCCTGCCCTTCCTGCACATCCATGGCCTTGGTGACCAGCAGGAAGCAACTGTTCTGCTCAGCACCTGCCCAGAGCCAGCCTTCTGGAGGACCTTTGGACTCACAGCACAGAGGGAGGGATCATCTCCTGACACACAGAGGCAGGTGCACACATAGCACACACACAGGTACACACAGGGCACACAGGTACATACAGAGGCACACGCACACACACACAGCACTCACACAAGCACACACACACATACAGCACCCACAGGGTACACAGGTACACACAGAGGCACATGCACACGCACACAACACACAAACAGAGGCATGTGCACACGCACACACACAGCCCATGAGTGGGAAAGCCTGACTCCAACCAGGACTGGCCCTGAGCCCACAACCAGTGAGAAGAAACAGCCCCTGCCCATGTCCTTCCTCCCGTCTGGGCTCCAAGTGCTGAACCTATAGAAAGCAGGGTCCTCACCCAGGCCCCTGGCCATGCCCTGAGGGAAGGAGGGTCTTGGGGGACAGCAGAGGGCAGTGACCCCACTGCTTGAGCTGATCTGAGAGCTACCAGCAGGAACTCACTCAGCAGTCTGGACCCCACCAGCTAGAAGCTGCTTCCCAGGCCATGACCACCAGCCTCCCTGAGCTGTTCTCACCAGTCAGTGGTCACCAGGGCTGCCTCCAGGTGCCATAAGAATGAGACCCAGGCATGAAGAGTGAAGCCACGGGACTCCCGCAGAGCAAGAGTCTGCAGGCTGCTTGGGGACCTTTTGCTGCTGCTGTGTGGAGGGTGCCCAACATGGAGGCCCCAGAGCTGTGCTGGCCCCTGGCCGGAGGGGCCCTTTGCTGGGCCTAGACCCTGAAGGCAGCCTCATCTGGGCTGAATAGGGACTCCTTCCACATCTCTCCCTCTCCAAAGGCCAGGAGGCCCGTAGGTGGGCACTGAGCTGGGAAACACAAGACTCTTACCCTCAGTCCCCCACTGTCCTCAGTACATCCCACACAGCATCCAGAGAAAGACACACAAGTTGGCCTGGGCAACCACTCTCCTGCCTCTCCACGGACCCAGTCACCAGAGCATGTAGGGCCCTCAGTATTGAGCCCAGGCTCCACAAGCCTGGGTACCCCCAGCCCCTGCCTTCCCCTGTGCCCTTCCCAGCTCCAACCACCCTATAATACATGCTCCACTGACCACAGGCCTCCTCCCCTCAGCCTGGCTGGGGCTCAGTCCTCACGGGTCTCTGGAGAGACATCCTTCTCCCAGGGGCCTTCTCTGAGCCCTGGATCTCCCATGATGTGCCAGAGGCTTAACTGGTCCCTGTGAGGGTACCAGTAACAATCCCATGCTTCACAGGAGAGGACTGAGACTGAGGACACGTGACCGGCAGCCATACACAGCCTGTCTCTGCTGTGCCCGCTCCCTTTCAGGCCAGTGTGGCAACTCTGGGGTCCCTTCCCCAGGTGCTGTCCCCAACCCACCTCAGAAGGCCTGGGCCTGAGCAGGAATCCTCAGGGAGGGCAGGAGGGACACTTTCCCCTCCAGCCTCACAGGGGTCTCATGCAGAGCTGGCATGCAGAGGCCAGCCAAGCCTGACGCCCCCGCCTCTGCCTAGCAGGGCCCCACACCCAGATGCCAGCCCAGTGCAGGCCAGGAGGGTGCTCTGTGCCTGCAGGCCAGTTGGCTATGCTGGCCACATCCCACACCAAGAGGACTCAGGGAGCACCACTCTCCAGAGACCCAGCACTGTGCCCTCTCCCCCTCCGGGGGCATGGAGAGGTGAGCTGAGCTGGTATGGGGAGCCCAGAGGTCACTGCAGCCAAGACTCTAGGGGTACCCCACCAATTCTTCACTGAAACCCGTCACAGAGCACACGTCCCACCTACCCAAGTGTGATACCACAGCAGCTCCTTTCCCATGACAGAGGGTAGAAGGCCAGGGGAAGGTCAAGGAATGGCCCAGGAGGGTGGTGTGAAGGCCCCCAGAGGCAGGACTCTGGAAGTGACCACTACAGAGGGTCCTCCGGGCTGGGCTCAGCTCATGGAGCCCCTTCCCCTCAGCCTATGAACACAGTGCCCCTGTGCAATCCCCACATGGCCTCTTACCCTGACAGCACACCCAGGACCAGGTTGAGCATGAAGAAGGAGCCAATGATGATGAGGGGTATGAAGTAGAGCCAGTTCCAGGTGTTGCCAGCAGCATCGTTTGTCTGAAAAGGAACTGGAGGTGGTGAGGACACACACAGACAAGAGACACAGCTGGGTCAAAAGTACTCCACGCCTGCATCGGGCTTCGTTTCTAGAAGCAAATGCTTGTCAGGGTTCTGGCAGTGGGGAAGACAGTCAGCGGGAGCTCAGGCTGGGGGTGTGGCCAGGCAGGGAGAGTTGAGGCAGGCCCAGAGGCCAGACCTACCCTCCCCAGCCCCAGAGGAACAGGGACACTTAGCCCTCCCAGATACTGCCCAGCAATGCCCAAAAGACAAGGCATACACCTGAGGAGCCCAAGGCCGCTTAGATGCCCTGACTGCTAGGGGCCCAGCCCTTGCATGGACACCTCCCCAGCAAAGCATCCATGGCTGCACCAGGTTGCTGGGCCCCCTGAGCAACTCCAAGGGACATTTCCTACTGAACAAGATCTCTAGCTCCAGACCCACAGCCACTTCTGTTTAAGTGGCTAAAACAGAAAGTTAGAAATAAGATCCAGGGACCAGTATGGGGTGGTTCAGGCCTGTAATCCTAGCACTCTGGGAGGCTAAAGTGGGAAGATCCCTGAGTTCAGGAGTTTGAGATCAGCCTGAGCAAGAGGGAGACCTCATCTCTACTAAAAATATAAAAACCAGCCAGGTGTGGTGGTGGGTGTCTGTAGTCCCAGCTACTCAGGAGGCTGAGGCAGGAGGATCACTTGAGCCTAAGACTTCAAGGTTGCTGTGAGCTATGAGGCCACAGCACTCTACCCAGAGCTACAGATTGAGACTATCAAAATGAAAAGGTCAAAATAATAAGTTTTATGTTACTTGTATTTTACCACAATAAGAATAAAAATGAAGAGAAAAAGAGGCATATAGAGGAGATAAACTGTCCCTCTCTGCAGATATTTATACCTACATGGAAAATCCCAAGGAAGCTGCCAAAAATCTCCCAGAACTGGTAAGTGAGTCAAGCAAGGTTGCAGGCTCCAATCAAAATGCAAAAACCAGTTGTATTTCTACATACTACTAATGAACACACGGACACCAAAATGTAGAGTGCAAAACCACTGTGTGACGAGGACAGCACAGCAGGTGCACTGCCTAGGCACTAAAGAGAGCACCACACCAGCATGTGGGAGCCATGGCCAGAAACAAAGGACTGGCTGAGCCTCTCGCACCTGCAGACTAGAATCCATGCTGTCCAGACACCGCCTTTCAATAGGCCACTCAGGCATTGCCCAGAACTTAAAGTGACCCACATCCTACACCTTATATACACCACCTATCACCTCTCTCTCCATCTCTCTGAGCCTTCATTCCTATCTCCAGAACCTGGGGATGGAAGCCTACCCTCCTGGCTTGTGACACCCTCCTTGCCTGATCGGTGAGCGATAAATCTTTGGGGGCATACTGAATTTGCATCTTCCATCTGAAGAGCCAGGGCTGCCCAGGCCAGGTTTTCCCTGGGACATTAGCAGGAATATGAGATAGACTCTCAGCACCAGAGCACAAAAAGGACATGGGTCAGGCGAGAGCCTTGGGGACATGGGCCAGAATAAAGAGGCTTCCTGTGTGAAGGACCTCTGGTCATTGGTTAGACAACTAAGCATTAGGCCGTGTGCCAGGTAGGCGGAGTTTGAAAGGAACACTACAAACACCACATCCAGCTCCCCTTCACTTCTCTTTATGACAGAGTTTGCTAGTCTTTCTGGTACTAGAACCCCTGGGGGCTCACAAAACACATTTGCAATCATTCATAAAAAAAAGAACAATCTAACAAAACACATATAGGACTTGTATGTTGGAAACTACAAAATGCAAATGAAATAAATAAAAAGTGATCTAAGTACGTGGAGACACACACTGCATTCACTGATTGGAAGACCTAAGGCAGTAAAGATGTCAATTCTCCCAAACTGAGTAAAATGGGAAGGGTCAGTCCCCCGGATTCAAGACTGACACATATATAACTACAGCAATCAAGATGGCATTACTGGCACAGGGAGAGAAACACAACCTAAAGATATCCCCACAGATATGCTCACTGATATCTGGCAAAGATGCAAAAGCAATTCAACGGAGTAAATATAACCTTCTCAGCAAATGCTGTGAGAACAACTTCTCAGCAAATGCTGTGAGAACAACTGGACATCTATAGAAGGGGGAGGAGAGGGAAGGGAAGAGGAAAGAGGGGTCTCAATCTAAACCTCATTCTTTATATAAAGATTAACTCAAAATGGATCACAGACTTACATTTAAAATAAGGAACAATAAAAATTTTAGGAAAAAAACAGAAGAAAATCTTCAGGGTTTAGGACTAGGCAAAGACTTAATAGCAAAAGCCAAATCCACAAAAAGGACAAACTGGTCTTTGTCAAAATTAAAAATGTTTGTTCTGTAAAAGACCAGGTGAAGAGTATGAAAAGACAGGATACTAATTAGGAGAAGGTATTTGCAGACTACATACCTGGCGAAGAATTAGTACCCAAAATACATAAAGAAGTTAAAAACTGTACAGTAAAAAGCGATCCAAGCAGACAAGGGCAAGAGGTATGGGGAGACACTCCCCTAGGGAGGCATACAGAGAGACACGAGCCTGCAAAGACGCCCAACACCGTGACATCAGCAGTGCAGACCAACACTACAGGATGTAGGTGACACTGCACTCCCATCAGAATGGCTATGATAAAAAGTGAAACTGCCACACACTGGCAAGAATGCAGAAAACTACGTTATTCCATACCTTGCAGGTAGGACTACAAAAAAGAGCTACTTTTAAAACTAAACATGCAAATAGTATACAAGCCAGAAATTTGTACTATTGGGCATTTATCCCAGAGAAGTGAAAAAACGTTTGCATAAAATTCTGTACACAAGGGTATATAGCAACTCTATTCATACATAATAACCTCAAAATGGAAACAACCCAGATGTCCTTCATTAGGCAAAGGTTAAGCAAACCGTGCTAAAACCTGAACCACACAGGCTACTGGGCAGTGAGGAGGGACCAGCCACTGACACACACCCATCAGAGGACCTGCCCGCGAGTGAGGCCTGAGTGAAAACAGCCAGTACCAACAGTTACAGAGGCACAGTTTCATCCACACAGCACTCTTGAGATGACAAAACTGTAGATATGGCAGAGAGATGGATTCCCAGGAGGGGTGAGTGTGGGAGGGCAGGGGTGTGACCACAAAATGGCGACACTAGACACCTTGTAATGAGGGGACGCTTGCACAGTGGCTGTGTTGACAATAGGTCCGCAAGTTGTCACCACTGGAAGCAACAGGGCAAAGGACACATGGCATATTTCTGTACTATTTCTTATAACTGCATGTAGATCTATAATTACCTCAAAATAAAAATTTAATTTAATAAAGCCAATTCCTCGAATCTCCCATCTCACTGCAGTTTCTCCTAGGGAGTCAGATCTCATCTTCACTGCCTTACCTGCCTCCCTGTCGCCCACACTCCCCACGGCCTCTGCACCTCTACTCACCAACACCCTCCCTTTTACCAAAGAGTCACGGCTTCCCTTCTCTTCCCTGATCTCACACAACACGTGGCCTCACTAACATTTTGGCAAAATCCCTTGACCTGCCTCCATGGCCCCGCAGGATGGTGTCATACTCCCACCCCTGAAAGCTCCTGCTTCTGTCTCTTTCGCTGGCTCCTTCTTTCCTACTGGACCCCTGAATGCTGGAACTTTCCCAGGGCTCAGCCTTTGGCTTTCTCTGCCATCCACACTCACTTCCCAGGTGATCCTGCCCTCCTAATACTTTTAAACATTGTCCCTGAGTCAGTGATTTCAGAGGTATATCCTCAGACCTACTGTCCCCTCTGATCTGCCCCTCAAATGCCCAGGTGCATACCCAATATCTCTACCCTAATGAAAATAGTTACCTGAAACAAACAGACCAAGACTGAACCCTATGGTTCTGTACTATTGAATCTCCACCCCAAACTGAAACAAACTAAACAAACATCTGTCCCAGTTCTCCCTTCTCAGTAAATGGCACCACCTTCTCCAAAGGTTCAAGTCTCAAAATCTTTGATTCTTCTTTCTCACACTGGATACCAATCTATGAGCAAGACCTATTAGTTATGTACAAAATAAGCCTTTGCACTTATATCTCCTTTTCTTTTTGAGACAGAGTCTTGCTCTGCCAGCCAGGCTGGAGTTCCGCAGTGTGATCACAGCTCACTGCAGCCTCCAACTCCTGGTTCAAGGATCCTCCTACCTCAGCCCTCCCGGCATCTGAGACTACAAGTACCACCACCCCTGGCTAATTTTTTGATTTTAGTTTTTGTAGTGCTAAAGTCTCTCTATGTCTTGAACCCCTCAAGCAATCCTCCCACCTTAGCCTCCCAGTGTTGGGACTAAAGGTGTGAGCCACAGGACCCCGCTGGCACCTAGATTTCTGAACACTTTCTGCAGATCTTCATGTAATTAGTACAATGAACACCAACAAAACCACATGTGTAAAATCACAACAAACATTTACCCCCACTGTCCCTTTGAACATGGCTAGTGGAGAAATCCTTCCCATGATCTTAGATGAAAATTTGAATAAGCCCAATGACTTTTCTAATAAATCCTGGGCAAAAATTCTATAATCACAGCCTCCATTCAGTAACTGAAAATGCTTAGTCTCACTGGTAACCACTGTCTGGCAGGCTTCCCTCAGTTGGCACCTGCTCGCCTCAGCCGCCCTTTTGTGCCTCCCAGGCCCTCCTTTGCTGGGTTTTGGCCCTGACCTCTGGTCCTGCCAGAGGGGAGAGGAAGGGGCAGGTACTCCTGCCACATGGCACTGTCCTGAGACAATGTCCTCTCTGTAAGCCTGACAGGCATTTGCTGCTGATTCGTCACCCGTGAGGACCTGTGTGTCCTCAAGCCCTGACTCCACACTCTCATCCAAGCACAGATAAGCATCTGCCCCCCTGCACAGCCCTGTATTCCCCACACACTGCCACCCTTGTCCAGCATCCCCTCTAAACGGACCTCCTCTGAGCATTCCACTGGGTCCTGTCCGCCCACTCTCACCCGGCCACAACTGGTCCATAAGACACTCATGTCCACTCTCGGTCACCAGTGTGAGTTTGCCATCCAGCTCCCCCGCCAAGCCAGTACCTGTACTCGAGGAGCCCGTGGAATGGAGGGGCACATCTGGAGGGGCTGCAAGAGCCCCCCAGAGCTGGAATTGGTGGCCATCTGTCTCGCAGGGGTCTTCTTCAAAACTCCTGTATCATCTGTGACAACCAGCTCAATACCCTCAGGAGGATCCTGGCACTGCTCAGTCAGCTGCTCTGGGGTGCTACTGGCACCAACCTCACATCAAGCCCTAGAGCCCTCACCCTGGCCCTGGCAAGGTCTGGCTCTCCCTGTACCCTTCTGCGTGCCAGTCCTCTCTTCTGGCCCAGCGTTTTCCCCACAGCGCTTATCACTGTCCTGGCCCCACCGTGCCACATGCCGTGCCCAGCAGCAGGTGGGTCCTACTGAAATGTGTGCAGGAGGAAACCTTTGCAGCCCCTCACAGCCAGCACCTCCCAACCTGCCACCTCCGCTGGGGGCACAGACCCAGACAGGGGATCTGAGGCACCTGCAGCCACTGGCCCAGCCCCATTGGGCACCGAGGGCTGCAAAGACTTGGTTGGTCACATAGCCCTTTACTCGAGTTGGCAGGCATGTGGCCAACTCAGAGCTATTTTTAGGGTCTGTCTTTGTGGAAATTATTCCTTGATTGGCTAGAGCAGCCAAGCTCCTCTTCGCTGCCTTTGTCCCTGTTCTTCCTCCCTCAATCAAAGAAGCCTGGCATCAGACGTGACGCCCACTTCAGGCAGAATCTGGTTTAACAAACCTGGCCAGCATCTCCCTAACTCCTCATCTGCCATCTGCCTGCTCTGCAAGCATTTACCAGCACCTGCTGAATGTCCAGCCCAGGACCAGCCTACAGCCCCAGGAACTCATGGGGAAGACACAGAACAGAATCCCAGTGTCCCCCTCAGCCCTGCCCACCATCATGCCTCCAGCACTCATCGGCACAGCTGCCAGAGGCTACGCAGGGAGGCACCAGGCCCAGTGCCCAAGTCTCATCCTCAGTGCACAAGTGACGGCACCATGTGCTCCTGGCCCCTCCCTAACAGCCCCCTGGGCAGAACATGTCCAGTCATCACTCGAAACTCAGAGGCTCCCGGTTCACATGCACCTTCCTTCTGTACCTCCCAGAGCCCCTGATGTGCTAATGTAGATTCTCTCTCTGTCTCTCTCTCTCTCTCTCTCTCTCTGTCTCTCTCTCTCTCTCTCACACACACACACACACACACACCACACACACACATGGCTCCCTGTGGGGGTGGGAGGAGTCAATGGAAGCCTGCTTGGAGGTGATGGTAGAAAAGCCATGGTTGGGGGAGCAGGCACCCCCAAGGCAACTTACACACAACGTTCAATGCAGCCACCAAACCCAGACTGCCCTAAACGGCTGAAACAGGAGGTGCCCAAAAGAGTGAAGAGAACAAAGAGCAGACAGCACCAAGTCGACAGCCATGAAGAACACAGATTGGAAGACACAGGCTCCCACAGATTGGAAGACACAGGCTCCCACAGGAGTCTGTACACCCAGGGAGCGTCCTGAGCCAGCTCAGAGCAGCCCTGAACCCCTACTCTGCCCGAGCCTCTGCACTGGGTGGCAACCAACTGTCCTACAGATCCACTGGCCCTCACTCCATCTCAAAGAACCTAGCAGGGCAGCAGAGCTGGTATTAACAGAGCTGCCAGGCCTTAGGCAAACTAATCAACTTCCTTATGACTCAGTGTCATCCCCTGTACCCTGGCCACTTGAGATGAAATGAGTCGACAGGAATGAAATGCCCCATGCAGTGAGTGTGTGCAGTGAGCATTAGCTGTCAGTGCCATTGCCTTCTTCACCATCACCAACAGGAGCATCTGCTCTGGAGTTTTCTCCTGACCCATTACTCAGTCCTCACTTTTGCTTTCATAGGGAGATTACTATGGAGGGTCAAGGAGGAACTATGGCCACAGTGTGAGCTGAGACTGCCCAGGGTGGTATCTCTGGGTCAGTATCTGGAGGAGAAGCTGTGTCCCATCCTCTGGTGGAGGAAGGAGCTCAGGGCAGGGCGGACGCTGTCTGTCAGAAGTGCCACCCCAAGTGAGGCCCCAGAAGTACCAACTCAGGAGCTCCTGGGCCCACCCTGGGCCCAGGCCAAGGTGCAACTCACATTGTAGAGGATGTCAGTCCAGCCCTCCATGGTGATGCATTGGAACACTGTCAAGACGGCAAACAATATGTTGTCAAAATTGGTGATACCAAAGTTGGGTCCTGGCCAGTACTCCCGGCACTCCGTGTCTCCCTCACAAAGCCGGGCCGGGGCCTCTTTGCCACAGGGAAAGTCACCCACGGGTTCTTTTTCTGTAAGGAGGAGAACGAGGCAGACCCTGAGTTCAGAAACACCAAACTCTCACCCCCACTATGATTCCCAGACACTGGAGAACTCACTGCAGGAGCCAGGCACCAACAGAGACCTCCATGGAGGACCCTGCTCTCCTCCTGCTTCTGTTTCCACCTGAGCTCAGGAGCCAACCCCTCAGGAACTAACGATTGGCCTGTCCTACTGTGCTGGAACCTGCCCATCATCATTTACACATGCTTGGACCTACGCATCTTAAAAGCAGAAACAACAAACTCCTGTTGTTGCCTCTCATTCTTCCTACCACTACCACCTTGACCCCTCCTCTCCCTCACAGCCAAACTGTTAACAGGATTCTCCCTGACATGCAGATCTGACTGTCATTCTGGAGCCAGAGGGCCTGTGGCCTCTACCAAGACAGACTTAGCCACTGTGCTGTCCAGGGCTCTGAGGCAGGGTGACCTAGAACCAACTCAACATGTGCCTGGAGGATGGCTGGAGACTTCCTGGCCTGGTCCTCCCTGCAACCTACAGACTGAACACCCTACTACCGACCTGCAACTTAGTAGGCAGCCAGTGACCACACAAAGAGGTGTTAGAGCAACACCAGAGAACCATCGCTAATCCCTGGAACAAGATGGCAAGCAGCACATTTGCCCCCTTGTTCCCAAAATCCCATTGAAAGGGCTAAAAACATATTTTTTTAAAAATGTGTTACAACACATGAAAACACAGGAGAAATTCTGAGGAACTACCAGGATGGAGAGCAAATGCTCCTAGGGTTAGAAGGCAAAACTGACCACATGGGATTATCCTTCTCCCTCCAAAGACCTTGACAAGTGCTTGTAAAGAGGACTAAGAATAATAACAGTTCCTTTCCTCTTTTCTAGAACTTGGTAGGGTTTTTCCTCTTTTCCTTGTCTCATGCCACTGGCTGTGTGGACTGGGTGTGACCATGTGTGCCCTGGTTTCATTCTTTCGCTTATTTATTTATTTATTTATTCATTCTCTAGTTTCTTTTGTTTTTGAGACAGAGCCTCAAGCTGTCACCCTGGGTAGAGTGCCGTGGCATTACAGCTCACAGCAACCTCCATCTCCTGGGCTCAAGTGATTCTGTTACCTCAGCCTCCCAAGTAGCTGGAACTATAAAGCTGTTGTGCCCGTCACAACACCCAGCTATTTTTTGGTTGTATTTGTCATTGTTGTTTGGCTGGCCCGAGATGAATTCAAACCCCCCAGCTCTGGTGTACATGGCTGGTGCCTTAGCTACTTGAGCTATAGGTATCTAGCCTGGTTTCATTCTTAATGTGCAAAAGAAAACTCTTAAGACTTACAATGAGGAATGTTGTAATGCAATGAGGGAATTTAAGAAAATTATTTTATTTCTAGTTTGATAAAAGCTTTTTTTATCTTATTAGATGATGTTTGCTAAAAAGTAAAAAATAATAATTTAGGCTCGGCACCTGTAGCTCAAGCAACTAAGGCACCAGCCACATACACCTGAGTCGGCAGGTTCGAATTCAGCCCGGACCCGCCAAACAACAAGGACAGCTGTAACCAAAAAATAGCTGGGCGTTGTGGCAGGCGCCTGTAGTCCCAACTACTTGGGAGGCGGAGGCAGGAGACTCGCTTGAGCCCAGAAGTTGGAGGTTGCTGTGAGCTGTGATGCCACAGCTCTCTACCCAGAGCAACAGCTTGAGGCTCTGTCTCAAAAAATAATAATAACAACAATTTAAAGAGAGCTTTTTTCAAAATTTTGAATAATTTAAATTTAGTAAAAGCTTTTTCTGTGATCATCTAAGTGATGATCACATGGGTTTTCTCCTTTAATATGTTTATAGTTCAAGTCACAAATTTTAGTGCCAACCTTGACTATTCTAGTTCTCTTGTACTTCATATATAATCTTAAAAGATCATATTGGCTTTGCCTACAAAACAAGCCCAGAATTTGACCCATTATAATCACCTACCAACATCCTGGCTGTGGCCACCATCATCTCTCCTAAATTGAGATATTCTCCCACCCAACCCTGTTTTTGCCTGGGCTTCCCCATGGAGGCATAATGATCAAAACCCTTTGCTATCTTCCCATCTCTCTCAGAATGAGACTCGGAGCTCTTACCATGTCTTGAGGCCCACATGAGTCTCCTGTTCTTGCTGTCCATCGCCTCGGGCTTTTGCATTTATGATTTCTTGTAACCAAAGCTCTCTGGCCAGGCAGCCACACACTCACCCTCCCACTACATTTAGTAGCTATGCAACTGTCACCTTAGCAGAGAAGTCTCCCCTGGCCACCCTCCATAAAGCAGGCCTCAAATTATTCTATTCCAAATACCTTTTATGTTTCTTTCCTAAAAGTTACTACAATCTATAATTATTATATTTATGTGTGTGCTCCTCAGGTCACTGTGCATGTCCCACACTGGAATGTAAGCTCCCCCTCACCAGTCTGGCCCCTGGAAGGCCCTGCTAGCACCTAAAGCTGTGCCTGTCTCCTGAAGAATAAGTCTGTGGTCCTCATCTGAGCCCAGGGGATGCTTCTAGGCCTCACCTGTGCTGTTGGGGAAACAGGCCTTATGGAATTTGCCCATGTAGAACTCGAGGCCAATGATGGCAAACATGAGGATGGCGAAGAAGAGAAGCAGCCCGATCTGCAGGAGTGGAACCATGGCCTTCATGATGGACTTGAGCACCACCTGCAAACCTGGGCCAGAGCAGGCAGAGCAGGGCAGGTCAGGAGCAAAGCAGATGGAGCAGGGAGAGGGGGGATGGGGGATGGAGGGTGTGGGCAGAGCTACAGGAACCTGAGGAGGGCAAAGCTGAGAGCCCTGGCCAGGTGCTGAGCTATGAGGCTGAATGCCAGAGCTGGCAGCCTCAGAGCAGGGGCAGGGCAGGCAGAGCTGAAGTGCAGGTAGGCTGAGCAGTATCATAAAGCAAGGGGGAAGGGGATGCAAGGCTGTCAGAATGTGAGTCCAGGGGGACTGTGGGGTGGGGAGACCTGTGGATCTATGGGGGCTGGGGGCAGGGACAAGACAGAGAGTCCTGAGAGGGAAGGACAGGGAATCCTGGGAAGGAAGAGCAGAGAATGCTGGGAGCTAAGAGCAAGGGACCATGGGGAGAAATGAGAGAATCCTGGGAAGGAAAAGCAGAGAATGCTGGGAGCTAAGAGCAGAGGATCATGGTGGGAAGGAGGGAATCCTGGGAAGGAAGAACAGAGAATGCTGGGAGCTAAGAGCAGGGAATAATGGGAGGAAAATGAGAGAATCCTGGGAAGAAAGAGTAGAGAATGCTGGGAGCCAAGAGCAAGGGATCCTGGGTGGGAAGTATAGGGGGTTCCTAATAGAACCAAATCCCTGGGGAAAGTGAGGCAGGAAGACCTGCCCTCAGGGAGTGTTTTATCGCTGGCCACAGGGCATGAGCAGGTCCAGGCCAGAGAAACTGGGCTGAGGAAGCTGTAACCCCTGACTGCTCCTTCTCTAGCCCAGCCCCAGCTCTTGGCTCCAGGCCAGCAAGGTCTCAGGACAGAACAGGACACCAGTCAGTGTTCTTCCCATTGGTCTCCAAAGGACCTGGAAGCAAACGTCCATTGGATGGGAAAAACAGGGAAGTCCCAGGTGACCACTGGCTCTCAGGGTCACCCTGGCCATCCTCCTGCCCATGAACGGACCAATCCAGGAGCATATCCTATAGCCGGTCTCAGTTCCCAGTGGCCCTACCAAGCCTGAGCCAAGAGACAGGTGGCCCTTTGTAGCCTTTGAATGCTTTCTCAGGTCAATCTCTCATCCATTCTTTAACCCCAGGGGAAAAAAAAAAAGGCAAAGAGATGAAAATACAACCGAGTGTATGAGGAGGAACCAAGATTCCACCTAGGGAACCCAAGTTAGGGCAAAACAACCAGGTCACCCCTGGCTTTCCTGGCATGGGAGGATTTCCACTCTTCCCGTCCCTTCACCTGGTTCCCAGGATCAAAACTGGCAAATTCCTAGTCACCAAAGCCAAAAGGGACTAACTCAGGGCTGAACTGTGGCTGTGGCCACAGTGAGGGCAGGAAGGAGCTTGGCGTTCCAGATAGTTGTGGGCATATCTTAGCTGGACTCACTTGGAATCCCAGATACCAGCTTCAGGGGCCTTAGCACACGCACAGCCCGCAGGGTTCTCAGGTCAAAGTCAGTTCCAGCTGTGGCAAGAATCCTGGTAGGAACAAGAAAGGAAATAAAATTTTCCACATTGAGTCTGGAAAAGAACACACTCCCACCACTAGTGTCCTTTCTCCCAGAAGCAGTGAAACCTTCATGTCTTGTCCCCCCAATGCCTAACCATGGGATAGCATAGTGGGTGGGGCTTGCTAGGTAAAGGGAGGTAGGAACTGAATCCAGAAGCCCTCATAGGGATGTTGACAATGACTTACCTGCACAACCATCTTTCCAGTTCAAAAGCGCCAACTCTAAGTGGACCTTTGGCCCCTGGCCTGGCAAGAATGTGTCCTCCAAATGAGTCCCCAAGCAAGTACCCCAACCAAGCCCTCCAGCCTAGTCCAAGCCTGAGTAATGTCCCTAAGCCAACCCCAGCTGCACGCCAAGTTGCCTCCAGAGAGGTGGTGGTAAGTGTGGTAGGAGTGAGATGGAGCCCAACGGACTCCTGAACCAGCCCTATATGCCAGACTTTTTCACTTTATCTCAGGAGGAAAGGAAGGGGGCGCTGGAAAGGAGGGCTAGAGAATTCAGAGGACTCAGAAAAGCTGCCATGACCTCTTCTATCAGTATGAAAACACACTCAGATGTCATCTTAAAAACAAAAGATTCCATACCCACCTCCTACATACAGCATTTCTCTCTGCTCCTTCACATCCAAACACATTGAAAACATTAATCTTATCTCCCCACTTCCTTACCTTTTGGCCTCTCTTTCGCTTTTTCCAATCAGGCTCTTATCCTCACCTGTCCATTGAAATGCTGTCAAGCCTTCTTCTTGCCAATTCTAATGGTCAAGTTACCTTCCTTGGCCGTCTTCTACGGGGCAGTGCCTGTGGCTCAACAGAGTAGGGCCCCAGCCCCATATGCCAGAGGTGGCCGGTTCAAACCCAGCCCTAGTCAAAAAAAAAAAAAAAATCTACAAAAAAGGCTGTCTTCTATCTTGGGTCAACCCTCTCCTGTTTTTCTACAACTCCCTAGGGACATTTCTCAGTGTCTTTTGCCAGTCTTTCCTTCTACCAAACTCAAAATGTGGATGCCCCGGGGCTCATTCAATATAGGACCTACCCAAAAGCTTTGAACAATGCCATATGCCTATTACTGCCAAATTTATATCTTTAACCCAGACCTGGAGCTCAAGGATCATATATCTAACTGCTTTTTAAACATTTCCATTTGAACATCAAAAAAATCATATCAGGAGGCAAGAGAATCGCCTAAGCCCTGGAGTTGGAGGTTGTTGTGAGCTATGTGAGCTTTATCTACCAAGGGCGATAAAGTAAGACTCTGTCTCAAAAAAAAAAAAAAATCATATCAGGCTTGGCACCTGTAGTTCAGTAACTAGGGTGCCGGCCACATACACCAGAACTGGTGGGTTCGAGCTCAGCCCAGGGCTGCTAAACAATGACAACTGCAACAAAAAAATAGCTGGGGTTCGGCTCCTGTGGTTCAACGGGCTAAGGTGCCAGCCACGTACACCTGAGCTGGGGGGTTCGAATCCAGCCCGGGCCCGCCAAACAATGATGGCTGCAACCAAAAAATGGCCAGGCATTGTGGTGGGTGCCTGTAGTCCCAGCTACTTGGGAGATGGAGGTAGGAGACTCATTTGAGCCCAGGAATTGGAGGTTGCTGTGAGCTGTGATGCCACAGCACTCTCTCCAGGGTGACAGCTTGAGGTTCTGTCTCAAAAAAAAAAAAAAATAGCCGGGTGGGGTTGGGGTGGCACCTGTGGCTCAAAGGAGTAGGGCGCCGGCCCCATATGCCAGACGTGGTGGGTTCAAACCCAGCCCTGGCCAAAAACTGCCAAAAAAAAAAAAAAAGCCAGGTGTTGTGGTGGGCGCCTATAATCCCAGCTACTTGGGAGGCCAAGGCAAGAGAATCACTTGAGCCCAAGAGTTTGAGGTTGCTGTGAGTTGTGACACCACTCTACCAAGACACAGCACTCTACCAAGGGTGACATAGTGAGATTCTGTCCCCTCCCCCCAAAAAAAGTGTATCCTGGATTCTAGGTGAAGAAGGCTTTGTGTCTGCCTCCTCCAAATACGCGGTAGTAGGAGACAAAATTTGAGACAGAGCTGAGGTCAAAAAAGATAAATCCAGACCAACACCTCAAAGCCCGGTGGGCACAAGGAAGAGCCCTGGGTGCGGCCCGGGGCTAAGAAGAGGGGTGGGGCTTCGGGGAAGCCTGGGGCTTACCACCCTCCTGTGCTCCCAGGCTGCTTCAACAAGGACCAGGTGTACTGGATGTCATCGTGCGCATTCTGCAACACTGTGAGACCATCAACTTCCCGCTGCTGACCTCGCTGGGCAAGGTGTCCTATGAGGATATGGACCACCTGTGGCCCCATGGGATGCTGGATAAAACCTGGGTTCCCCACTCATACAAGACTTGGCAGGCTACCAGCAGCAGCTGGAGCACATCATGACCATCAACCAGCTAGATGAGGCAGAGCTGGGCTGCCTGCTGCCCAACTGATGTTGGTCGAGGGCTACAGATAGAGACCCCAGAAAGAGGACTCCAGATCAGCCCCCAGAACGTGAAGCTGTGTGCTGTTTTTTAAAAAATAAATAAGATAAATCTCTCAAGAAAAAAGAAAAGAAGGGCAACAAGAAACCCTCCTATTTAAACCAAAAGGCTATGATACATGAGAAAATCCAATCCTCTGAGAGACATTCAACAGGATCAACTATTGGAAGACAAATTTTGTTCAGATAAAATTAATGAATTATTAAACAAAAACAGGTAGAAATAGAGATTTTTAAAACTAGCTAGATATCTTGGCAATAAACAAATAATTATTAAAATAATATCAATAGTAATCAGTAATATTAATCAATGAATCATACTCTACACTAGAGACATGGTTTAAAAGCTATTAGCAATTTAGTAAATAGTACTAAGGCTAGAACTAAGGAATTCAGCCACAGACATATAAGAAAGACAAAGAAACAATGACAGCGAAGTTAAACAATGTAAGAGGTAAGATCAGAGATCTAAAACCTATAAACACTGACCTGCAGAAGAAGAGAATAGAGGAAATAGTGAAGAAGCAACATTTGAAGAGACTATTTCCAGATGAGAAATCTCAAAACAGTAAAGATATGAATTCTCAGCTTTAAAGTATACTATATTAATCAGATAGGTAAGATAAACTCAAAGCTAGAAACAGTACAAGGAACTGTAGAACATCAAACATATAAAGAAATTCTTAAAAGCCACCAGAAATAAAAGTCGAAATATCTAGAAAAAAGGATAATTGAAAGATTAAAAAATGTGCTAGAAGATAATTAAGTAATACATTCAAAGAACAGCTGGAGGGTGGGCTCAGTGACTCACGCCTGTAGACCCAGAACTCTGGGAGGTCAAGGTGGGTGGATTGCTTGAGCCCAGGAGTTCTAGACCAGCCTGGGCAAGAGTGAGACCCCCATCTCTACTAAAAATAGAAAAATTAGCCAGGCATGGTGGCAGGCACCTATAGTCACAGTTACTTGGGAGCCTAAGGCAGGAGGATCACTTGAGCCCCAAGAGTTTGAGGTTACTGTAAACTATGATGATGCCATGGCACTCTAGCCAAGGCAACAGAAAGAGACTCTCAAAAAAAAAAATTATAATTCCAACTTTTCAGGGATTTTTTTGTGTGTGCTTACTTTTTACATAAAACATCCTAAGCAATAATAAAAATATTTCCTGAAGAGGTTATTCCAGATGTAGCTGCATCAAACTATGTTACAGGCTAAATCACTCTCCATTGTGCTAGACCAAAGAACAATAAAAATTTTCTGTAAAGGGCCAGATAGTAAATATTTAGGCTTTGTGGGAAAGTCTGTATCAAAGTCACTTTATTCTGCCATTATAGTATGAAAGCAGCCATACTAATATGTCAGTTAATAGGGATGACTGTATTCTAAATAAAACTTTATTCACAAAAGGTTGGTATGCTAACCCTTGTGTTAGACAAACGTACAGTTACAAATATATGTTTAAAATATTAAGGGGGGCGGCTCCTGTGGCTCAGTGAGTAGGGAGCCAGCTCCATAAACTGAGGGTGGCGAGTTTGAACCCAGCCCTGGCCAAACTGCAACAAAAAAATAGCCAGGCATTGTGGCAGGCACCTATGGTTCCAGCTATGTGGGAGGGTGAAGCAAGAAAATCACCTAAGCCCAAGAGCTGGAGGTTGCTGTGAGCTGTGACACCACAGCACTCTACTGAAGATGACAAAGTGAGACTCTGTCTCTAAAAATAAATAAATAAATAAATAAAATACTAAGGTTATCTAGTAAATTTATAGACATACAAGCTATTTCAAAAATGGGGGGAAGATGTGGGGAGTAGTTAACAAAGAATATTTTATCAATCTACAAAAGTCAGAAAATGCCCTCTAAAAACGCAAAGAAGGAATATAAGAAGAAAACATTAGGATTGTAGAATTAAGTCCAAATACACCAGTAATCATGAAAACATAAGTGAGTTTTAATTTTCTATTAAAGGACAGCAATTATTAGATTGGCATTTTAAAAAGTCCATCTGCACGCTACTTACAAAAGACATACCTAAAACAAAAAGATACACAAATGTTGAAAATAAATAGATTTTTAAAAAGAAGACACTAACTAAATTCAATTAAAAAAATCATAAAGTAATACTAAAGACAAAATAGAACTTAAGGCAAAAAGCATTACTAGGGCAAAAGAGAAATACAACGAATAATATTAAAAGGGAAATTTCATCAAGAAATATAATCATTAATTTTTATGCACTCAAACCTCAAAATATACAAAAATGAAAATTTCTCCAACAGTAGAAAATCCTTACCAGAGTCTAAAATACCATATCACAAGTAGTAAGGCTATACAAGATTAAAATAAAATTAACATTCTTAATCTACTACATCTTTTATCTTATCTTTCATCTATCTATCTAAATCTGCTCCTAACTGATAATATACATTTTTAGAGTATGCAGGAATTATCTTTAAAATTGACCATATGCTACATCACAAAAGAAGCCTCAGGAAATTCCAAAAATTAGTAACCTATCTCATGATACTTCAACTAAATTAGAAACCAATAATAAACACACACACATACATATATACATAAAAAATGTAGAGAAAGTAGAAAAATGAAAATAATGAAGTAGATAGGGTTAAAATAGAAAATAGAGAAACAAGAGAAGGCCAGACGTTTGAAGATTTAATAAATGAACAAGCTCCTGGCAAGAATACTTAAGAAAAAGAAAGAGTACCTACATAATACATACAAATATACTTAGTACATACATGCATGCTCACATGTGTTAATACATCCACCTGTATCTACCTATCCACAAATAGGAAACCTAACCACAAAGAAATTATAGATGAAATGAACACAAATTACAAAATATGACAGAAGTAGAAAACAGGAATAAACCACGAACTGTCATATCAGTTTCTTGCTATCTAAAACTTACTACAAATTTAAGGACTTAAAGCAGCACCCATTTATTAGCTCACAGTTCTGTAAATCAAAAACAGGGCAACCATGGCTAGGTTCTTGGCTTAGGGACTCAGAAGGCTAAAATCAAGTAGCCAGAGGCACCCCTATCTAGAGGCTAAAGTAGGGAAAAGGTTTCTTTCCAGCCCCCTCAGGATGTCTGCAGAACTCTTGTCCTTGCAGTGTGGATATCTTCGCTGTCAGTTGTGAACTTCACTTACCTCCTAAAGCCACTCTTAGGTCCTTTCCACCTGGTCTCCTTGATAGTCCCTCTCATACGTCTAAGCTCTCTGACTCCTCGAGGGGCCCAGTTTCTTGAAAGGGTTCTGCCTGATAAAGTCAGTATGATTCAAATAATCCTCTATAAATAACTTGGTGAACTGATTAATAAACTAATCACTGGAGTGAAATCCCGTCTTATCTAGAAATTCTTTCCACACTTGGGGGAAGATGACTATAAGGGTTCATAGAAAGGGATGAGTCTTTTATGGGGCATCTTATAATTTTGCCTACCAAATCCCCTAAAAACAGTAAAATTAGGCTCAGGTTTCCCCTGCCAAAATATCAGAGCTAGATAACTCTATAAATGAGTTCTACAAACATTCAAAGAGCAGATACCCTCTAGGTTATACAGATTGTTTCAAGGAATTAAAAAAATTCTCCCCAACACGTTTTACAATACTAGTATAATCTTAAAAACAAAATTAGAGGCTCAGCTCCCGCAGCACAGTGGTTATGGGGCCAGCCACATACACTGAGGCTGCTGGGTTTGAACCAGGCCTGGCCCACCTAAACAACACTGACAACTACAACAAAAAATAGCTGGGTGTTGTGGCGGGTGCCTGTAGTCCTAGCTACTTAGGAAGCCGAGGTAAGAGAATCGCTTAAGCCCAAGAGTCTGAGGTTGCTCCGAGCAGTGACACCACGGCATGCTACCAAGGGTGACACTGCTGTCTCAAAAAAAAAAACTAGAAAAAGAAAATGTTATACACATCTCAATTGTGAATACGAATCTCAAATAAGATATTAGGGCAAATTAAATTCAAGTGCACATATTTTAAGAATATACTAAGTTAGTTGGGTTGTCACAGAAATATATGGATAGTTAGAATACCTATTAATGTAATCCACCACATTAAAAGAGATAATAAAAAAGTATAAACTTTTTTAATAAAATTTCAACATCATTCATGATCAGAAGAATAAGGAATAGAAGAAAAATTCATTAAACTGACAAATTATACCTAATATGCATAAAA
Organism: Arctocebus calabarensis; assembly: GCA_963573935.1. Lineage (NCBI taxonomy): Eukaryota > Metazoa > Chordata > Mammalia > Primates > Lorisidae > Arctocebus > Arctocebus calabarensis. The sequence continues at coordinate 46,041 of CAUYON010052759.1, forward strand.
CTCAGTTCCTTAAACTGGCAAATGATACCTAATAAAAACAATTTAGACCATTTTTCTATAAATTCACATGAATCAATTATATCATATAAAGATCCTAGCCAAGGCAATAAGATAAAGAAATAATGAGGCCAGTTGCAGCATAACCCTAGCATTCTAGGATGCCAAGGCAGGCAGATTGTTTGAGTTCAGGAGTCAAGACCAAGCTGAGCAAGAAGAAGACCATATCTCTATTAAAACAGCAAAAATTAGCAAGGCGCTGTGGCAGATACCTGTAGTTCCAACCACCTATGAAGCTGAAGCATGAAGATTGCTTAAGCCTAGGAGTGTGAGGTTGCTGTGAGCTAAAATACCACAGTACTCTATCCAAGGCAACAGAGTGAGACTCTTTCAAAAAAAAAAAAGGCAAAGAAAGAAAGAGAGGGAGAAGGGGAAGGGAAGGGAAAAGGAAGGGAAAGAGAAGGGGAAGGGAGAGAAAGAAAGAAAGGAGAGAGAGAGAGAGAAAGAAAAGGAGTAAGCAAATATTCTCTTCACAGATGTTATTTCTCCATAGGAAACCCCAAATCGTATACACACAAACTATTAGAACTAATTAGAGAGTTCAGCAAGGTTATGGAATACCAAATAAATATACAAAAGTAGTTTTCATTTATGATTTAAAAATACAATTTTAAAAAGATGTGATTCTAGGGCAGCACCCATATCTCAGTGGGTAGGGTGCTGGCCACATACACTGAGGCTGGCAGGTTTGAACCCAGCCCAGGTCAGCTAAACAACAATGACAACTGCAATAACAACAACAAAATAGGTGGGCCTTGTGGCAGGCACCTGTAGTACTAGTGATTAGGGAGGCTGAGGCAAGAGAATCACTTGAGCCCAAGAGTTTGAGGTTGCTATGAGCTGTGATACCACAGTACTCTGCCAAGGGTAACAAAGTGAGACTCTGTCTAAAAAAAAAAAAAAAAAAAAAAATGATTCTAGATACATTAAGACAGAGGACCATTAGAAGGATTGTTTAGCTGAGCTCTCCCAGTATGAGTGGGGAAAAAGAGAGAACCCAGCTATGCCTGGCGCAGGGACCTTACCTAGAGTCATAGCTCTGGGAGCACAGCAAGGCAGTGGTGAGCTGGATACAGCATGTGATCCAGAGTGATGGGAATCTGATAAATTAGGCAAGTGATTGCGAGCTGCCAGGATCAGCCACCACCCCACCCCACCCCATGGAGGACTTGGACGGGAAGAAGCCTTTCCAGAGTTTTCGGGTTTGGGGGGAAGCTGCTCGTTGAGAGGAAAACTTGGAGGAGTGGGTAGACTCAAAGAATATACAACAACCAGATTTGAATACTGGTTGGAGTGGACTTGCCATAGGTTTGATGGCTGTCAAGGCAACTATAGTGGGAAAGTCTCCGTGGCCAGGGGGCTACCACTGTGGGAAGGTCATGAGAAGCTCTAGCAGGGGCCTAAAGCACGGCCATCTTAAGTTTGCCTGCCAAGATCAGAACTCCACTCTTGGGACAGGCTGAGGGACTCTCTCACCCTAAGGGAACTGGTATCACGGTGCACTGTGATACCTGCCCCTTGGATTCTGAAGAGCTTTTTTGTTGTTGTTGTGTTGAGACAGAGTCTCACCTTGTTGCCCATGGTAGAGTACCAGGGCATCATAGCTCACAGCAGCCTCAAACTCTTAGGCTTAAGTAATTCTCTTACCTCAGCCTTCCAAGTAGGTGGGACTATAGGCACCTGCCACAATGCCTGGCTATTTTTTTAGAGACGAGGTTTGCTCTGGCTCTGGCTCTGGCTCAGGCTGGCCTTGAACTTACGAGCTCAGGCAATCCACTCACCTCAGTCTCCCACACTGCTTACAGGCATGAGCCACCATGCCATGCTGATTCTGGAGAGCTTTAAGATCCCAACCCAGCAGAGTCTGAATACTGAGGAAATTATCAGGTGATCACTGATGGCAAGTAAGTTAGCAATAAGGATCATAGAGGCTGCTGGCTGTGTTCTCTGTCTCCTAAAAAAACCACAGCACCACCTGGTGTCCCAGTGACATATTCCAACATATATATTCCCATTGAAGTTGGTCCCCTCCACTATATATATAAAAATATTATATATGTTATATATAAATATATATTTTATATATATATATATAAACTTTTTGTTTTGTTTTGTTTTTACTTAAAAAATTGTGTTCCTTGGGGGGCTCCTCTGGCTCAGTGAGCATGGCGCCCTCCCTATATACCAAGGGTGGCAGGTTCAAACTTGGCCCTGGCTAAACTGCAACAAAAAATAACCAGGCATGTGGCAGATGCCTGTACTCCAAGCTACTCGGGAGGCTGAGGCAAGAGAATCGCCTAAGCCCAAGAGCTGGAGGTTGCTGTGAACTGTGACGAACAGCACTCTACTGAGGGCAACAAAGTGAGACTCTGTCTCTTAAAAAAAAAAAAAAAAAAAATAAAGATCTTCCGGTTTTTTGTTGGTGAGGTTGGGGTTGTTTTTTTCAATTTGGGCTTTTTTGTTGTGGTTGTGTTGTGTTTT